>KK120071.1:554303-637763 GCA_000611955.2 Stegodyphus mimosarum | reverse complement strand
TAAAATAATTAATTAATAAAAGAAAATTTATATTTTTTAATAAATCAAGGTTACTACATTCTGTACAATCTCGGTTTTGGTTTTAGTTGATTGTAGCAAAACACACTGTCTAAGGGGCTTAGGCTATCTGCCTAAGGGGAAGGATGCCTTAGTGGTGGAATTTCTAAGGGAAATAGACTCGTAAACACGTTACGCATGGAGAAAACAACGAAAGCGTCTATGCAACCAGCCCGTTCGCCTGGAATGGAGCCCAGGTCCGCATTATTAGCGTTCAGCAATTTAACCGCTCGGACACTGGTAGGGCTCTGGATGATCTTAATCTTGCTAACTCAAAATTGAATAAATATTGGCCCTCATTAACTACATGGATAAGCCTGCGAAGTCTATTATTACTATTCTATATTTGGCTATATGCTGGTAAGAAGCACTATATTAATAATGTTTTAAATCCCTCATTTTTAATTAAGTCTAATGGGAAGATGGGAAGTCCATAGTGGGGTAACCCGTAAAAAATTTCAAAAATGTCAGTTTTAACAGAAAAAGTGATTAACGATTACCAGACTCTGAGATTTTCGGCTATACTGTGGTACACGCAGTTATATTGAATTTTACTTTTCTGTCTTTCTGGAAATGTAAGAGAACCGCAAGAACAAGCTTCACAAGACTCCTTATGGTCTACAGATTGAGATACGCTGTCCTGGACGGTGCAGTGTTAGTTGAAGCTAATTGCTAGCCTGAAATCTGGCATGTGGGTTCGGCTAGAACCTAGAGTGGGAGGTTTGATTGGTGTGTTGATGTGTATCCCTTCTCCCGGGTTTACACCCTTTGGAGCACCCTAGGCAATGTTTTTGGTGGTAATATGTCTAATAAACTCATGGATTAAATCATTCCGGACGAACTGCTTTGGAGTAAGTTTCTTGGCTTTGGGAAAAAATGTAAGCATATCAATACGCAAGTAAATTTCAAGAGCTCAACTCTGCTTACGGTTGACCACTACACGTTTGATTGGTCAATTGCAACGCCATACATTTCCACAACTCATGACGTACAAATCTTTCTTTGTTGGAAAACAGCCACTATCGTAATAAACTTGTTAAACTGGTGAATTTTTTACTCTTACTTTACTTACTCAGATGGAATTTTACAATATTAAATGTAGTATATAGAATATATCTGCTTAATATAAAAAATAGTAATTTCAAAAAACGAATATAGCAAAATAATACCTAGTGAAGAGGAAAGAATTTAATTCTAAATATCTTAGGTAGTACATTTATTGATAACTTTCGTTTAAAATAATTTTGAGCCCCTTCCTTTTATGTGCTGATATTTACTCTTAACTGTACTGTGAAGACATTTTGTATCGTTTATAAATTATATTAGTTATTAATTATGTCCAAAATTTTTCTTAACAATTTTGGAAATCTTTTCACTGATCAGTTCTTTTCCTGCTTAGTAATATTGAAATAATTAATATATGCTTACTCATTATAATCCACAGCACTCATATTTAATCTTTTGTAACAAGTTATTATGCATTCGCAAGACTACGATGAAAAGGTATATACGCATTATCTGTATCAGTCTCCATTTTTTTCAAGGAATGCAGTGTTACTTTTTGATGGACGACTTGTTTCTCTGTTTTGATAAAGTTTCACTCCTTTAAATTCATTTGGATAAAAAAATGGAATTTCTTCTGTAAATGTCGGATGTGAAACTTTCTCTTTGTAGTACGTTGAGTTGATCTTTAACATTTTTCCTAGTCTTCTTATCTTTAATTTTCCGCAGTAAGAGTATCCTACAACACTCATAAACTTCTTATTGAAACTTTCTTTCCATTGAAGGAACCACGTTTGTTCATTTTTTGTCATAATTTTCGATAACGAATAGACCTTTTTTGTTGCAGACATTTAGGTAAACTCATGTTTCATCAAGGGTCTCAAGTCATCAGTGCTCTGTAAATTGCTTTGGATTGAATTGCATACTCAACAAAAAAAGCTGCTGAACATTATGTTTTTTTTTAGCTTGTAAAGCTTGGTTTATTATTTTGTTTTTTTGTTCCTATAGATGTGATTTTAAGGACTTTGCAAGTGATTTCTGCGATTTTCTCTTGCTACCGATAATTTAACTTTAGAAGCATTAGAAACAAAGTATGTACCTATTCCGAGTATTCGTTTGGAATCTTCTTTACGCGCAGAAGTAAAGATTGACGTTTTATTTTTCCTTTCCGATTAATAATGTTGCTTATTTTTTATTTATAAATTTTAATACCGTGCATTTCTGAACGTTTTTGAATGATGGTGTAGAACAGAGTGTAACTTGGGGCAAATCCTTGAATAGACGTGTAAGCGACTTACGGTTATATCTAAGATGAAACAGAACTTAATCAGTAGGTAAAGTATCCTTTTACTCAGAACTCAAAATAATTTAACCGAAGGCACTTCTTGTGCTTCAAACCAGCCAGTTTTTACGGCGTAACTCAAAATGATAGAAATTCAAATTAAAACTAAGTCGTAAGTTATCGTAAGCTAAGTCTATGCAGAAATGATTAACACACAAGTTCGCTCAGCCCTATACCGGCGTGACAAACACTATTGGCAAAAATAAATTGTCGCCGACAGGAGCGCTATCGTTGAAATTAGTAACGTGTTCTTCAGCAGGCGGAACACGCTCTGACTAAACAATCTAAAACCGTCATTTTAAATACTATATCTTCTTACCCCATTCAAATACGCACGAAGTAAAAATTAAGAGTCTGCAGGAAAACAAAAACGGAGAATGACAGTAAAGTTATTTAACATAAAATAACTGCTTCGATAAAAATAAATAAATCCTTGCATTGGAATAGGAATAGTTATCTTCCGAAAGCGAAAAAACATATCCTGCAATCCACTGTTTGTTTACATGCAACATTTTGAACGAAGTACGAATATAAAAGTAGCAGACGATATTTCTCATTTCAAATAATAAGTTGTTGCCAGAAATTTTTATTCTAAAACATTTGTTTTTTTAATTCTTTATTGAAATTGTTCTAAAATTGTGTAAACGCCGTGTGTATTGTATATACCGCACAGGATGAAACGCTGGCATTCCATAGAATACCTAAGCATTTTATAGAATTCCTGACTTTTTAGGCAAAGTAAAAATATGAAAATTATTATACACTTTACTTAGGCATTGTATATAGTACTTAGGCATCCTATGGTATGACAAATGTTTTTTAGGCAAGATATGAAAAAAAGGTAATGATAAGGCCATTATTTAATAGACGCTAACTTCTCAAAAATACAAATGTTATTTTCAAAAAATAATGAAAGAGTGACATTAAAATTTTTTTATTCCAAGTACATAAAAAATGAAAGTTGAATGAAACAAAATTATGCCTTTTTAAATAAAGAAAAGCAAATTTTCGTATAAAAAATAAGAAATTAAAATTAAGCTATTTGTTGTAACATGGTAAGGCTTGAATGATATTTTGAATTCATTTCGTCACTTTCTTCACATAAAGACATTTCATATTTCGGTACTTCGTTTTACACATGCACTTGACGAATCCTTGGCCACTTCCATTAGATTGAGCAACTGCAAATGACCAGAGAAAAATTTCGTGAGCAGAAATATTTTCGATTCTAAGCAAGTTCTTAGAACATAAAATGAACTGTGATAAAACATAAAATAAACTTTCTGTCTTAAAATCCTTTCAGAAGTTCCAAGTCAGTAGAACTTATCACACTTATTTCGTTTCATACATTGCCGGCCAGTGTTCGGCATTCTATAAAATGCCTAGGTATTCTATACAGTGAAGGATTTCATACTTTACCGGTAATATATATATATATATGAATAGTTCATTTTTAAAATGTTCAGTGCCATAAATAAAATCTGTTAATGACAAAAACGTACGTACGTACAGACGCCACGAAAAAAATCTCTTCTGAATCCATTTTAAATCACTTTTATAATTTATATTTATTAAATTTGAGGGAAAAGAGTCCTTTATTCTGTCCTTACGTACAGATGTCACTCAAAAAATATTGTCAAATTGCATTCTACAGCAGTCAAAATTGATATTTTCTTTGGAATATGGTACCCGGAATTTTTCCCGATTGCAGTACTTTCTTTACTTCGTACAAGGAAGTAAAAAACAAGGATACTTGGTACATCCAAATTGCTGGCGGCAGAGCAGAAAGTAAACCATTATAAGGTCAACACAGATGATATATTGGTGCATATGATACTGCAACAAATCAATGACTCTCCTGATGCTTTCGTATTCTTGTTACAAACAAATTGAATGGCCTATTGAGGCTGCACCAAATAAATTTCCATTGTGCAGGAGGATACACTTCAACTCCACTTTTAGCTATCGATGAACATCCTACACTGAGTTATGTTATAGGCTGAAATTCGCAGATCTTCCATTAAATCATGTAAGTTACGGCAATACATAAGTCCTTCATCATTTCAAACGTATTTCAGAAACGCACTTTTTCTTGATAAAGTAGGATGGACACCTTAGCTCCTTTTTCAAGCAAGTTCTTTTTGTGCAGTCTTGGTGTTAATAGCTCTGAAGCTGCTGGTCAAATCCTTTACGAGCGGAACTTACTTCAGTTTCAAAATCTTCTTCATTAAAGTCAATTCGATGTTCATCAGAATCGCATTCACGTGTTCCCACTCTTTGAAACTGGAAGTTCAGCTCTTTGAGGCACTGTATGTGAAGCTGACGGTAAACTAGGATACTTTATTGTGCATTTGTTTTTCTTATTGTATCCTGACGTTTTCATTATCCTGCCGTTTTCATATATCCTGACGTTTTCATATACCCTGACGTTTTCAGAAAGTAAAAAGATCACTCGAGTGATCTTTGGACTCTAGCCACATTATAGGTACATGAAATGAAAATTTAGAATGTGTTCTCTACATCCACATCCATAAGCTCTGAACACACTGTTTGCACACTTTATCAGAGGCCCATGATTTATCTCGACCACCAGTTTTCTCTTTGAAATGGCAAAACAGCCTTGGTTGACAAAAATACTGATGTTTCTCCTTTGATTGGGAATGGTAAAGCTGCCACATATATAACCAAACGAATCAGGGCTGTTTAAGCACTAACGACGCAAACTAGCAGAGCAGACATAAGGAAATGTTTTAATTCATATATGAATTAAAACTAAACTCTGCTGAACTTGCATACAAACAAGAACTCGGACTCCCAGACGGAATGCGCTCTACTATATCAAAGCGACACGCATCGTCTCACTACCAGCATCTCAGGCGTAACTGAAATAGTCTACCCAAGTGCGCATCTGTCGATCGTCTCCTACGGCGTTATTCATTCAGCCCTAATCGGAGGGTTTAAATCAGCCAGCAGGAGAGTACTAGTACTTTCTTTGACGCTGTATGCTACAGAGATCAGTCATATTTACATCAGGTGTAGAGAAGAGCGTGACGTGGTAGAGGAAAATTAACTAGTTTTGAAATCAGCATGCCTATTTAACTTTAAAACAGCTCAAAAAACGAACTCAATAGAAACTGTGTTACAAATTGTTCCTCAGTGTAATTCTTAATCAACCTGCTTAATGCCTATGTTCCCATAGATGAGTGTTCCAGCAGAAGTTTAGGTTATATGGATTAGAGCAAAGCATACAAAGGCTGTCTTCCTAAGAGACGCTTTTGTAGAGGACTTTCTAAGGAAAACTGGCTGATATTCACAGTGCAGTGGGGAAAAACTAAAAAAAGTCCTATCTAGCCAGCGGCCGAGCGGTAAAGACGCTGAACACTGGTAGTTCGGTCTGAGGTTCGAATCCCGCGAACGGGCTGGCTGCATGGGCGTTTTCGTGGTTTTCCCCATGTGTAACGTGTATACGAGCCAGTTTCTGTTAGAAAGTCCTCCACGAAGGCATCCCTCCCTTTAGGCAGATAGCCCTCGTGTGCTTTGCCATAACTGAATAACCTAACCTAACCTATCCAGCCAGCCTGTTTGCCAAGATTTAAACTAGGGTTGAATTAGCAACGTTAGCGATCTTGCTAGAATGATGCTAAATATGTCTATCTCTTGTGTGAAATCTGGAGAGTAGTTACTGCACAGAAGAAGGATTAAAACTACCCATTTATTGCACTCTTTAATTATTTACAATGCGTCAACTCGACGCTAACACACTACGCCTCTGCTTGGGTGTTCTGAAACAGTAAGAACTAAACTCAAAATCTGAAGATATTAAGTAGGAGAATTACGCTACAGGGCTCAGACTATCCTGTTTCCTAATAGAGCGTTGATAAATTTAGTGGCAACAAAGTAATAGCAGTTACGCCATGTTTAACCAGCAATACCTGCTAAGCCGGAGCTCACGCTACACTACGCATAGAGTTTTCTTAGACTCTCTAATTTTTCCTTCTAGCAACTTGATACTTAAACCTCTCCTTCCACTGGTAGAATTTGCATTAATTCACGCGCGCTACCAAATTTAAATATTCTGGCACGGACAATTAGGGGAATGAAGGCTTATAAGAAAGGACTTCAGATTAAATTTAACTGGTTATTTAAAATAAATATAAATCCCTACATATGAAATAAGCACTTATTAAATATAACCCATATTTTCAATGAACAGTTAAAACAAACCTTTTGTAGATGTGGGTGCTCCTGCCCAATCTATTTTCTATAGCTTCAGATAGAAATAAATAAGAATTATATTATTAAGAAGTGTTTGAAGATGACATCTGTCAGCAGAAAAATGACATAATTTTCTATCAAAGATAATCCTCCATAATTACCGACTCAATTACTGAAAATAGCAGCGATGATATTAATTATGAAATAGGCTTTTATTAAATAAACCCATACTTTTTTAAATAGTTAAAACACACTTTTCTGCAACTGGATGCTCCTTCCCTAACTATTTTCCATAGCTTCAGGTAGAAAAAAGCAAGCATAATATTATTAAGAAATATCTTAAGATGAGAGCTACCGGCAGAAAAACTCATTCTTTTCTATTCGATATTCTCCTGCCTAATTAATAAGCGCACTTTAACTTGTAGTAATGGCATTAACTAGGAGTAAGGCCTTTTATTCATAAAAGGCCTTACTCCTAGTTAATCATATTTTCAACAAATAGTTAAAGTTTTTTTGCAAGCGAATTGTTTATGGAGGAAATATTTCTGACAAAAATACACTCTTTTGCAAAACAATTGAAGCATCATGAAGGAATTGGTTGTTTTTGATGAAATTGAATATGTGTATCTTTATTATATGCGGCTTAAGTGTCTGTCGCCGATAGTTTATTGGTTGCTTGCGTAACTGTACTAGCCAATGGGGTGAAGTTGCGACAGCATTCAAATAGTAAAATAAATTTTATCACAATATTTATCATTGTTTTAATTAAATTATCATGGTATTTAAATATTTTTAATTCATACAATTGTTGCTTATTATACTTATTTACATATGAATTATCTAGAAACTGGCAAACGTTGAGAAATTAAAGGAGACGAAGCCAACTAACGAGTTGTGCGTAGTACATCTCATCAGTTAGGTTTACTCAAACTCTTTTGCTAAATATCCTTTCGCGTAAAGAGTTTCAAATTTTGCCCGATTTTATTGCGACACTATATTTTAAACTGAACGCAAATTGAGCGTGTCAGGGGGAACTTGAACATTTGTTTGCATTAGCAATCATCTCTTTTTGAAATGGTTTACAACTGAACGCAAAATGAGCGTGTCAGGGCGAAGGTGAACATGTGTTTGCCTTAGCAGTCATCTCTTTTTGAAATGGTTTACAACTGAACGCAAACTGAGCGTGTCAAGGGGAAGATGAACATTTGTTTGCATTAGCAATCATTTGTTTCTGAAACAATTTAAGTCTGAATGCAAACTGAGCGTGTCAGGGGGAAGGTGAACATTTGTTTGCATTGGCAAACATCTGTTTTACATAAAAACTAAGTCTTGACGTAATTTCTTTTAAGAATGTCTCCAAGAAAATACAGCACTGAAGAGGAGAGAAAAGGAGCTAAAGCTATACAAAAACGGCTTCTCCACAAAAACAAACCACTGAGCAAAGAAAGAAATGTACCGCCAGTGGTTTCCTTCATTGTACTCTACTTTAAACAATAAAGCAAATAGAAGGGGGAAACCCCGTGGGGCAGTAAGCAAAGGGGCGCCCTCGCCTCCTGCCCTGGGTAATTTAGTTTGAATTAGTAGAAACCCTTGCACAAAACATTTTAATTACAATTTATAATGTCTAGAATAGCGGTCATTTCGTATGACCACCGGGTTTTCTATTAACTTATACACAGATAATAAAATGATTAAAAAATCAAGGTCATAGTACAGCTCACAATAAAAATGTCACGGCTCACAATCACCCATTGGTATTCAAATTAGTAGTTGATCGAACCGCCCCTGGCGGCAATGTATACTTGAATTCGTCGAGGCAAGGAGTGGTAGAGGTTCCTAAAGTCATCCTATGACACAATCAGCCAGGCATTGATCAGTTGTCGCTCCAGACATGCGATATTTTGTGGTGCCCGAATTTGGCGACCTACCATATCCTAGACATGCTCGATTGTTGAAAGGTCTGGTGATCTTGCTGGCCAAGGAAGAGTATCAACAGCACGGAGACAGTCCAGAGATATGCGAGCGGTATGTGGCCTGGCATTATCTTGTTGGAAAATGGTCCCAGGATGACGTGCCATGAAGGATAATGCAACCGGCCGCAAAATGGTATCAAAATGTCGTTGAGCTGTTAAAAATGTACGGAGGACGACTAAAGCTGACCTGCTGTCATAAATAGCGCCCCACACCATCACACCAGGGTTATTGCTGTACGCCTTTGTAAAACAAAGGCTGACTGGGACCGCTGTCCCCGTCCTCTCCAGACACGAATACGGTGGTCATCTGCTTCAAGAATGAAGCGGAATTCATCACTGAACACTATACAATGCCAGTCTGAGGGCAACCGTGATGATCTGCTCCGACAACACTCCAGACGACTCCCTGATGTTGTGGGGTCAAAGGCCTCAGTGAGCGTAACCTCGCCTCAGACAAGCGCCCTGAGATGGTGGACGCTACCACGGGAAGTATAGACGTGGCTGTAATGGTTGAGTAGTCGACAATGATACTGTACGTGTGGTTCGGTCTTGGCGAACAGTCACCTTATCTTGCCTCGCATTTGTGCTCCTTGGCCTTCCAGAGCTTTCATTTCGTCGGTAATTTCCTTGTAGCAAGTATTGCTGCCAACATCTTTGCACAGCAGTATCTGTACGCTGCAGGTGGCGGCCTGTTGCTCTGTATGACAAGCCAGCTTCACGCAACCCTACAATGCGACCACATTCGAAGTCGTTTAGCTCTCCGCAAGGTATTCGATATCGTCGTAATGGCATCTTTAGTTGCTTCTTCATGGAATTATAATGGCAGTAACAAAAAAAAGATTAATTTTCCGCCTCTGTTACTGGTTTATACCTTGCGAATTGCGCCCTAGAAATTGGCGCTATGACCGCAATTCCTGTTCATTTGCCTTGAAACTTTGATCATTTGCATGTTCGATCAAGATGTTTTTGCATATTGAATTTCGTCACGATCGCAAAAGTCCTTCTTGGTGCTTCGAGTTTTTTGCAAAAGAGTGTGTATACGTTTACCTTATGTAAATAAAAGTATGAATTGACTGTTTGTTTAATCGAAGGTCACAAAGCATCTAACCGTAAGTATGTCTTTGTGGAGAATTTTCTGAGGAAAACTAGTTTGTATTCAAAGTAGAAAAATCAAGAAGGTACCCATAACATCTACATTGTTTGTCGGAATTCGAACCCGAATTAGTCTATTATTTTTTTTTTAAATCTGAACTACTGGGTTATTTCTAAATCAAAAATTTAATTGCTTTTGCATTTGTAATGTAAATTTAGGTGTCATTATATTATAACTGCAATTATAGCTCCATTAATTATAGTTTTAACTATGCAGTAACTACTATGAATTAACAGCTTTATTCAGTAAGTAAAAGGCAGCTGCATTTTTTAAGGATAAATTAAAGAACTAATTGCTTTTCAGAATGATAGTATATTGAGAAACTGCTATACGCAAGGGCGCATAAAATTCTACATACATAACGATCTTCTATTTCGCGCAGTGGTAAAACTTCCCGAAACATGCTTCTGGATTATTTCCGTTAATCTCTTTTATCAATTTCCGAAGCATGATCCGATGTCTGCAATTTTTTTCCCAGGAACAAAATTTTATACCATAAATAAAAATAATGCTCCCCTCAAAGTGTAGTAAAACCAGACTATAATTGTGAATGCATTGTAACTTTAGTTAAAATACGTACAGTGTACTATAACTGCGGCTATAATTTTAATTTAGTTGTAATTATAATGTAATTTTAATTACAAATCGTGCAATTACAATTATTCTGTAACTGAATCAACTACAATTACAATTACGTTGCGACTGTACAATTTATAATACAATTACATTGTAATTGCAATTATATTGTAATTGTAACTACAACTATATTAACATTGCAAATAGAACAATTACATTGTACTATTTGTTAATTGTAAGATTGTATTATAAATGAAAATTGTATTATAGTGCAATAAAGAAGTGAAAAGATTATATTATAAATCGTACAATTATATTACAATTGTACGATTTTTAATACAAATGGAATGTAAGTCAATTATAATTACAACTACATTGTAATTGCCCGATTTATAATTACAATTACATTATAATTGAAGGTTTTCAGATTGCAGTAATACTGTAATTATTTATACTGCAACTGAATTATCTATATTTGCAATTACATGTAATTCAATTACTGATCAATTACATTGTAATTGAATTCTCGACTCTGCTGCATAGACATTTTAAAAAGAAATTTGTCAAAGTGCTATGATAAATTAAGGTTCTTATACCTACTTCGCTTTCCAACAGGACATAATTCGAAACACACGGCTCAACCAAGCATGTTCTTAAATAACATTCTTAAATACATTCCCATTTTTGAAAGATGTGCTTCATCACGCATATGTGAGAAGAGTTGAAAAAACAGACTTAAACAGCTATAAGTGTGAAAAGTAAGGTTATGTGTTAGTTGATCAGTTATCTTATTTTACGAATCTTTATTGTCTCTTGTCCATTTCCGTTTTCCTGCCAGAATATAAATTTAGCTTGAGTGTATTTAAGTAAGGGTTTGAGACTGTTTTAGTGAGAGTGTGTTCCGCCTGCTGAAGGCCACGTTACGAGCTGATATTTTACTATAGTATTCCTATCAACGCCGTTGCTTTATTCTTGCGGATTGTGCTGTCATGCTAGTGTAGAGCCAATTTGCGCGTTTAAATATTTCTGCTTAGCCTTTGGCTAATTAATACTTAGATTTAGTTTTAATCTAAAATTCTACTTTTGAGTTCAAATCATAAAGGGTGGCTGGTTTTTAAGCATGGAGTGCCATCTGTTTCTTTTCGACTTATGTGAGTTCTTAATAAAAGGTTATTTTACACCCTTAGTATGTTTCTGTTCGCTTAGACATGGCAATAAGTCACCTAGGTCTATTTACGCGTCTTGACGTAATGTATGTTACCAAATCAAGTGAGACTCTACAAGGTAATGTAACAAATTACTAAAGATTAAATTTCCAACCTTATTTATTATAACCAAGTTTATTTTCGTTTTATGGCAGGTGGTCGAGAACTTTGTGTGGCTAGCTAGAAACTTAGTTTTCGTTTACAACTAAAATTTCTTGCGTTTTGAATCATTTCATTTTTATTTTTGCGTATAATAAAATATATATAAAGAATTTCAAATAATATGTTGCTTTTTCCATTCTGTTTAACGTTTTAAATTGTTTTTGCGACTTACGGCCATAATGTTTAGCCGCCCTGATTGATGTAGTAGATAGCAACCCTGGCTGCCCTATCGTTGGGCCCGGGTTCTAATCCCGTAGGAGGTTAGATTAGGTTATTCAATTATGGCAAAGCACACGAGGGCTATCTGCCTAAAGGGAGGGATGCCTTCGTGTAGGACTTTCTAAGGGAAACTGGCTCTTATACACGTTACACATAGGGAAAACCACGAAAACGCCCATGCAGGCAGCCCGTTCGCGGGATTCGAACCTCGGACCGAACTACCAGTGTTCAGCGTCTTTACCGCTCGGCCGCTGGTGGGCCCCGTAGAAGGCCCGGGATGTTTTTTAGTGTATTGTGGCTGAGTGACATGGGCATACTTAAAACTATAATGAGCCGAGAACCATCTCTAAAGGCTTTTGGTAGGACATGAGAAGTGGGATATAGGATTCGTCTTCCAGGATGTTCTCCAGAGCATAAATTTCATCAATCAAATCTCTGATGAACTGTTTAAAGAAAATAACCCAAAGATGGGCCCAATACCTCATGCTCAGAAAACGCACAGTAGCTAATCTACAAAGCAGACAACCGTGTACAGAGCCCATTCCCAAAATTATAGAAGTGAAGATTCTAATAAATGAACTTAATGAGTAGCCTGCGCCAGAAACTCTAGACCAGTGGTCTCAAACTTAGCAGCCCCCGAAACAATTTTATGCAGTCCGCGAAGACATTTCATTTATGTATCTGTGGTAAGTATGGTGTTGCAAAGAATTAAATAGTATAGTTATTTTAAATAACTAAAATATTTCAGTTTTTGTAACTTTACAAGTCTTTAAGGCTTCGAAGATTTCTTAGTTTACATTATTTTCACTTCCTTCGAAAATGAACGTGAATAATGCACTGAAAATATCAGTAAATAGAGCTAATTAATGGCTGATACAAGTGATATACACTCACGTTTGTGAAAATTGCAACACCAAGAAGGAATCGTCATAATTGAATGCAATTTAATACACAGTTGAGTGGTAGTGGTACAAATAAATGATTAAATGTTCAAAGCAAACAAACAAGAACAAGAGATCAGAATCAGTATTTTGTGTGGCCACCACGCGCCGCAATAAGTGCTGCTACACGACGTGGCATGGAGTCAAACAAAGTTTGAATGTCTGACTGAGGAAGAGCATTCCATATCGTTTGTACGCGTACCCAAAGTTCGTCTGCAGACGCAACAGGACGAGGATCACGAGCAAGACGCCGACCAATGACATCCCACACATGTTCAATTGGCGACATATCCGGGGAACACGCAGGCCAAGGAAGAAGCTGTACCTGCTGCGCTGCAAAGAAGGATTTAACAATCCGAGCAGTATGAGGGCGGGCATTGTCCTGTTGAAATACAGCGCCTGGCAAGCTTTGAAGGAAGGGAACAGCTTCGGGCTGTAGAACTTCACGGATATACCGGTTGCTGTTCAGATTGCCCACAATTCGTAGCAATTGAGATCGTCTATGATATGCTATGGCGCCCCAGACCATAACTCCGGGTGTTCGTCCACTGTGGCGTTCGATAATGCACTCCGGAAGGTGGCGTTCACCGGCATAGCGTCTGACACGAATGCGGCCATCATGGTACCACAAATTAAAGCGGGATTCGTCAGAAAACACGACATGCTGCCAATCAGCACGCCAGTCTCTATGCTGATTGGCCCATTGTAGCCGCAGGCGGCGATGGTCGTGCGTTAGGGGGATCCTGTATAAAGGAGTCCGTGCGCGCAGTCCACACTGCAGCAGACGTCTACGAATTGATGAAGCACACAATGAAACACCTGTAGCTATTGACCACAGTGCTGCCAATTGTCTAGAGGAAGCTGTACGGTCCGTCCGCGCCATGCGGACCAGGTGTCTATCATCGCGAGCTGACGTCACATTTCGGGGTCCACTCCCGGATTTCCGAGTTGTCCGACACTCGTCCGTCCACTGCTTCCAAACGCGCATCACTGTGCTGCTGTTACGCTGCACACGAGAGGCTACTGCACGATACGACAATCCAGCTTCACGAAGGCCGATGATTCTCCCTCGTTCAAACTCTGTAAGTTGTTCAAATCTCGCTCTCTTTCGTCGACGAGGCATAAGTACAGATTGAGTTAACGTTTACCACTAGCAGATAACCACCGATAACCATACACGCCTCGCTACAGCCGTCTATTTATTCGGATCCATCAGCCGTTCAGAGGGCGCTGCTCAGCATACGCATGCGCTACGGATTTGCAATTCTAATCATTTGCATATCATGCGCTACTTTGCATTTCCTGAAAATTTCAGCTCACTCGCGTAAGTCCTTCATGGTGTTGCAATTTTCACAAACGTGAGTGTAATTCGTACTTGTCAAAAATTAAATAAGCTCAATTACAAATGTTTGGCCTAAGCGTGATCATTTTGTTTGGGAATAAGTTTACATGTGAATAAACTTTTTTGCATAGTTGTAAATAAGAAAAAGAAGAAAAAAGTATCGATGGGTATCTACAATCCGTCATGAGGATAATTTCTAGTAATTTCTCTATAAGGCTATGAACTCTGTCAGAATCATAACGACATCAAGTATCAAGCTTACAAGGAAATAAGGAAATTTGTAATTATTTAAAGAACATATGCATTTTTATTCATGCGTCAAAGAAGCATTTAATAAACAAGAGAAAGAGATTATATTGTCATTATTTATTGTCAAGGTTTGACCCACCTGGTAATTTTTTAATTTAAAATATTTTTAATATGTGTTTCAATTTTATTTTAATAATTATCCAAATATGGTAGAATCATTTGAATGAAATGTCAGTCTAAGAGTTTATTATTTAACTATGAATATATTTGAATAACAGAGTCTAACCAACAGCAATGTCTTACAGGTAACAAACTTTAGATTTTAGATAGAAAGTAAATGTAAATTTGGATATTTTTCCTTTGCGATATTATATTTTTTGTATATTAAGTATTTAGAAAGCGAAATTTAAAAATGATTTTAAATATTTTTCCTTTTGTTAATAATTATTTTTATTCTGTTAAAAAAAAATACTCTAGTTCTTTTCAGATGGTGTATTCGGTCCATGGACATTCGTAGCCGCATGCCGATAAATTCCAAGATCGCAGAAGTCGAGCTATTTTCAAAAATCGTCGAAAGGTCCAAGCCTACAAGAATCTTACAGATCAGTGAACCACTTGGCAGTACGAATAGTTTCAACGAATAGCTTTGACTCAAGCATTATGTATCAGCCATAAAGCTGCGAATCCAAGCCAATATAGTTTCGAAACAGGATTTTCTACCGAACACGCCATTAATGACCTAACCTCCATCATAAAATAAAACAATCTCCAAGCTAATCTTCTCACCTTTACTGGGCTTATCGAATACGCGTCGAGTATGCTTCGAATTACACCACGAAGACATGCAGAAAGCAGAGAAATACCTTACATACTCCCCCATTTAAAGGGCGACTGGGTATTAGGAAACCCAGTCATTACATCCCAGTGGTGACGAATTATCGTCCGCCGCCTTTTAGTTCGGGAGCCACTGTAAAGACAAAAAGAATTTTTTTGAAGCAGGGGCGAGAACAATCTGCAGTGTCCTCGCCGGGACTCGAAACCTGGACCTCTCGAATATGTGTTGAGAATGCTTTCAATTACACCAAGAAGGCACGCGGAAAGGAGGGAGAAATACCTTATAAGTTAAAAAGGTGTCTGCCAAAGGCTGCTGCAGAAAGAAAAACAAATTATAGGAAATCATATGAAAATTATCTAGCTGTATATAAATAGAGATTTGTGGTAACACTCAATCAAAGCATGGGTATATTTAAGAGACTGTGATAAAAAAAAAGATAACTTTCCTGTTATTCACCTGACAGAAATGCTCGTGAGAAAGAATTTCGTCAGAAAAGCTTCCAACAAGATTAATGATAGTTTTAGAATTTTGTTACAACGGTAAATTAAATCTCAAAAGTGTCTGAAGTAAGGCTAAACGTAATTCATTGTACTATCAACAAAATATTTTGGAACTATTGGCTAAAAAAAAAATTCCTGCCTTATATATAAGGAACATCAATTAATTTGAGCTTCATACGGACAAAGCTTGTAGTCGCCCGTCTAAATCAACTGTCGCTTATTTAGCAACGAAAGAATATCAGAAATGGGAATGAAATGTATCACATTTTACCCCCTGTAGAACGCCCCTGACGGTTCTCTTATGGACTTTTGCGCTTTCGGTTGTTAAAACGAACCTTAGGAAACTGGCATCATTGGACTTTGGAAAAAGACCCAAGAGAAGCTGAATGAAACTGACATGATGGTGTTAAAAAAAATGTTCACTTCATGAAACATTCGCTGTGGAGAAGAATGAGCTACAGTCAAGAATCAAAGCTATCATGTAAAAGCAAATGATCGCAAGAAATACAGCCTTCATGCATAAAAATTAATTACCAAAATCGCTTCCGTAAAAGGACGAGCGACCTTCTGTATTCATTGTTGTGGAAACGATAAATTATCATTCTTAAAAAGGTTTATCATTTAACAAACAGCTTCCCTCTTTTATTTGCATTTTTACTGAGAACCTCTTAGGCGAGATTAAAAATTGCTTTGAGTTGTAAGTCAGCTACAATTAACCGAAGATTACTTCAAGTGCAGACAAGAATCTAATGAATAAGATTATAAGTTTTCTTTTCATTATTTAGACAAGGTATATAGCATGTCTCCCGTTGTATTTTTCAAAGAAATAATGAACTTACGAAAGACTTTTAAGCAGATTTAGAAGCACGTACCACTTCTGCCTCTTAACGACACTGCATAAAATGGGTTTTATTATTATGAGGTTCAGAGAAGCAATCTTTAGAAGAATTCCGTAAAGCAACAGCATTGCTTATTGCTGCATTTCATTGTTAATATATCACTTACGATGTAAAATAAAGATATTTATTTTCATATCCTAATTAAGCAATATATATTTTCAAGATATTCTTATCGAATTGTTATTCACTTGTTATATTTCAAAACATTTATCTTATAAATGCAAAAGATAATCAGCTACAGTGCTATGACCCGCCGACTTAAAGCCTTCCTAAAAACTGAACTTTATATTATTACGTATTACTTCAACCAGTGGAAAGATACTTATCCTTACACTAACTTAAAGCTGTACTGAAAGTCAAATTGCATTTACGCAGAGGCAACGCAAAATTTTATAAATATGGATTTATGAAGCTAAGTCCCCAGTGTTTAGGCGGCTGGAAAATTATCCTTTAAATCCTTATAAACCTTTTTTGCCTCGTAAAAAGTACTAAAAGGATACTGCGACGTTTGTAAGAATATTCTGCGAAAAACCCTTAGCTTAATCGGGCCCAACTAAGGTGAAGAGTATCGAAAAGACACCATAGATCTGAATTTTATTATGATAACGACACGTATACAACATTGCTTTCGATAATTAGTCTCCAGCCTTAATAATAAAAGAGAACGACTGATAAAATTTATTGCCTTAATATCGTAATGAAGTTTGTAGCTCCGAATAATAAAACTGACACTAACAAAATGTTTATTTACATCACAATTTAAAATAATATGCAGTGAAGAAGCGTCAGTACTTATCCACTAGTTTCTGCCGAGCATGCACTTGCTTACTTTTGATTGAAAGTTTACAAAACTAAAAGTCAAGTTATTGTAAAACCGGAGCATCTAATGATCGTTCGAGAGCAATAATGGATTAATGTCGCTGCACTCATGGTACTTGCTCGTTATTTTGAGATTTCGGGTTGTAAGTGAAGTCAAGCTTTAATTGTTCTCACTAAAGTCATAAAAACGGATTGTATTTAATTTTTAACACTTCCTTTATAGCAAATAAGTAATTATCCAATGATAAGGCGAGTCAGTAGCTTTACAAATCTGCCACTCTTTTTAAACAAAGAGATTGGAAACAGATGAGATTGTTATCAGTCATCCTTTTGTAACGAGATCCTTTGATCTGACATGTGAGAATTGAACAAGACTTAAAACTCACCAAATGTCATTCAGTCACTAATAATTGATAATTATAACTAAACCAATTGTACATTTAGAAGTAATCAGGTCTTTAAACTTTAACTTGATCCAAAAGACTTTTAAAATTTTTTTCATGACCACCAGCAAAAGAGCGAACTTCCGATGAGCCACACTAGTATGCGGCTAAGAAACCACAGTATTTAAACTTGTTCTCATATAAATTTGCTTGACGGACACCATGGGGGAAAAGTATAACAGGATAATGTAAACACTTAACAACTAGAAAAGTGTACAACTATCGAAAGTTCAAAGTTTCAACAACTTTTTACGCCTAATTTCCTTTCCGTTATGCTTATTAATAATCAGCGCTGAAACAACTTCACTTGTTTCATTGCTCAGTAACCATATGGCCCATGCAACACTTTAACATAAAATGATTTTGCCTATGTCTCCTCAGTATACTTATGATAAACCAGCCTAAGTTATAAAGTTCATTGAATATATTCGAAGTGTTTTTTGCTTACGATAAAATCATTTACACTTAACGTTTTGGAATTCTCATCTGCGTTGAGAAAAAACAGCATTACAGTTTTTCAAACAAATGAAAATTCTTGTTAAAAGCAGGAGCTACGCGAACAAAAATGTCTCTTTCTCTAACAAAAAGTACCTGAATTGCGAAAATTAAAATGCAGGAAGAGTTTCTGTTATTCTTTATTCCGTTTTCCTCCGTTAGATAATATTCCAGAGAATCGAAATCTCAAAATCGCGGAAAACCAGCGCCATCTATGCGTGAAGACGCATACTAGAATCGACAGAGCCCCGGCAGTCAGCTTTACAGATGTAACCAACCATATTACCACCCCAACTGTAAACATACGTTCCCCTTTACGTTTAACACTGAAGTCCTTTCTTTCGAACGCACAGAAATAAAAGCAAAAAAGCACCGGCCGAAAAACAAACGAAATAAAAAAAATGCTCGCTGGACTTTAAGTAAAAGAAGGTAGAAAGAAAACGGAAACAATCTATTTCTTTGTTCACTAAAGAAAGATTTACAAAGTAATAATATAAGTTAGAAATGGACTGAAATAAAGAAAGGAGAGTAGAGAAAATGGACAACGTAGAGAAGCAATTCTGCTCAATCCATCAAGAGCCTGACACGATTCCAATAGCGGTTACTGCACTCTGAGATCGGAGATCGTTGTTGCCAGATGAGAAATCGATTCTCCTTCTACGATGTAATAAATACGTCCCTTTCGCGCCAGAGGGCGCCCGTCCAAATTGCATAACGAATGCTGTAGAGGTTTGGTTTCCCATTTCAACCTCCGGTTTACGGCAAAATCAAGCCCAAACCCCTTTGATTCCCGATTCTGTTACAATTTGCCAGTCGTATAACGTAAGCAAAGACGCGACAAATGTTAACTCTTGCAAAATGTTAACTCTCCTTTACTAAACTTTACTAAAGTAAAGTTTGAGGCTGCTTTTAAAAGCATAGAAGTTCTCTAAGAATGAGTTGCAAACATGAGTTCCATTTAAAAATGGAGTTAAAAGGGGCATGCTTGTTACACATGAACGCAAGATTTAGAGTGAATTTCCGCTCCAAAAATTAGAGATTTTAGCGAATCACTTTTGCTAGTTATTCTTTCCTAGTACTGTAACATAAAAACACGAAACTCTGAAGCGAATTGGTTGTGCTTTTTCTTTATAAATTTCAAAATAAAAACATAATTTTTTATTTAAAACTAGTAGTTCTTTTGCGAAATATATTAAAATGATTTTTTATTCATGAATTAAATTTATATTAAAATATCATACTAAAACTTGAAGGATGTTTTCCCAACTCCCTAACTTATCAAATGAAAAGCGAATAAAAATTCCACAATGAGCTTTCATTGCTAACGTTTACATCAAAATATTCTTTGATCATGAAATCAAACTATAGTGCTGTAGTGATTTGTAGTCAAACTACAGATGACAAATGCCTCACTGCTCGAACAAATCGGTTATCGAACAAATTATCTGAACAAAAAACATCCCAGCTAACGAATGTTATCTCACGTTACGAACACTTAAGTCATCAATATCATATTTTATGTAACCAATGTGTATGTGTATGTTTTTTATGTAACCAATGCTAGGTTAGGTTAGGTTAGGTATAAGTGTAGGGGGCCACCTATTATTTACCCTGGGTAAGTAGGTATAGGCCCCTTACGCTAGCTATCCAGATTAGTAAAGCCTTCCTGGGACCCACGGTGCCGTTTTGGTGTAGAGGTGCTTCTGTTGTCTGGAGCAAGCGACATCACAAGCTCTGCCACTGCTGGCGGCGTCACTGTCTTATGCCAATGTCTACTTTGGCTGCTATTGCATGTTCATCATACCTAGACGTTCATTGCTTGTAGATTCAATCTATGTGCTTAATTTGGTTGTTGATGAGCACATTGAAGTTTTGGAATAATTTAATTACTCATATAAGTTCGTTGACTAGCTGGTGTGTTTAAGTGCTTCTTACCATTTATATGACGATTTGAACTATTTTGAAATGTTTTCATTATTTGCTGTTTTAGCTAAGGATTCGATTAATCATTGGAGGTTATTCTTTAATGAATGAGTTGGAGGATCACTCTGTGTTGCACAGTTCTAGACCCTTTGATGCCAGAGTGTCCATTATTTGGGATATGCGCTTCCTCATATGGTTATTATTGAGTGCGCATCTGAGATACGGATTCACGTCTTGGTCTAGTCTTGGTCTTGTTAGGTGCAGATTTGCTGTTATGGTGCATGTGAATAGGTAATGTTCTGGATCTCCCCTCTGCCCACATACACAAAGATCTGAAAGTGAGAGATTCCTCTTGTAGAAGTATGTGGGGAAAGGGCCATGGCCTGAGATCAGCCATGTTATTTGTCTACTTATGACGTTTGGAGTAGAGCATATTTTTGGATACAGGTCGTATGTGCGCCTGCCCTGTTCAGCGAAGTCCCACCAGTTCTGCCATGCTTTTTCAAAAGCAATCTTGAGTTGCATCTTGAGGTGGGAGTCTGGCCATGGAATGGATAGTTTCGTTGCATTGAGGCCCCTAGCTGCTTCTTTTGCTAGGGCATCCACTTCCTCGTTGCCCTTGTTGCCGACATGCGCTTTAATCCATGATATTATGAAATGCTGCTTTGTTGTGTTAGAGGCAGTACTGAGGATTTCCTGGATTATTGGGGATCTATTCGTTGGGGAGGCTATTGCGTGCATGACGGATAAGCTGTCTGTAAAAAGATGGCAAGTTTTAAAGGAATGGCGTATACTGTATTTGATGGCTTCTAATATTGCTATTGCTTCTGTTTGGAAGACACTGTTTTCTACGTTTAGTTGAAATTTCTGCTCTTCTGTCAAATGATTACCTAAATATACTTTTAGCGCACATCCTTTTCCGCAGTCCTGGCCAGAACCATCTGTGTAGATTTGAGGGAATTTGTTCATGAATGGCTCTTTGTTGATGCAGAGAGTTATATTATTCTTCACTGCAGGATGTCGCTCATACGGATGTGAGGCAGTGGAGTAGCATTCTGCTTTGAATTCTCTTCCATTGTGGGTGCAATTCTTTCTTAAGTGCAATACAGTTGATTTTATATACTCTTTTTCTGCTGCTATGAAGAGAGGGGAAATTTTAGCAATCTGACACAATGCGGCATTCGATGTTGTCCTATATCCTCTGGTGTAGTTGAGGAGAAAAGGCCTTTGAATTGTTTGCAGTTTTTTCAGTTTACGGGAGGACATTGGGTTTGCCCAAATTGCTGCTCCATAGAGAGCTATTTTTTCGATAACAGAGAAATAAATCACCTTTTGTATTTTTGTGTTAATGCCCCAGCCAATTCCTTGCATTCTTCGTAAGTTTGTTGCTATTTTAGATATTTTGTTTTTTACATAATCTAGATGGTCTGCAAAGTTCAGTTTGTTATCTATGATAATGCCTAGATATTTAACAGATTTGGAAATTTTAATCTTTTTATTTTCGATATGAAATTTTGGGAGTCTGGAGATTTTCTGTGAAGGCTTGTTGAAGATTGCTGCTTGTGACTTTTCGTGAGATATGATTAGTTTTTGCTGCTTGCATAATTCATTAAAAATATTTAGTGTGCTATTTACATTATTCTCGAGCACGTCTCGTGTTTTACCATTAACTACAAAGGCCGCATCGTCAGCGAAGGCGATGCATGTTGTGTGTGACGGCCATTTGTGTTGGATAATTTTATCGAAAGCCAGATTCCAGAAGTCCACGCTGAGGCAGGAGCCTTGCGGACAGCCTCTTTCTTGATTCTTTTCGATTAGTCTGTTATTATACAAAATAATACTTTTTCTATCTGTAAAGTAGCTTTGAATGGTTTGGTAGATATTTTTCGGGCATTTGATTTCTCTGAGTGTGCCTAAGACCTCAGGCCACCACAGAGAATCAAATGCTTTTTTAAGATCTAGGCAGAGAAACGCTGAGTGCAAGTTCTGAGATTTATTGCTGGATATTTGCTCTATTACTGTACTTATAGCATGAATGGTACTTCTGTTCGGGGTGAACCCAAATTGGAATTGACTTCCACAGTTTTCTTTTTTAATGTGATGCCTTAAGCGATTTGCCAGGGCTCTCTCGAAGACTTTGCCTAGAGAAGGTAGTAAATTGATAGGCCTGTAAGAGCTTGAGTTTTGAGCATCATGTCCTTTCTTTTTGAAGAGAATAATTTGCCCTGTTTTGAAGCTGGAGGGAAATAACTTGACCTGCAGACATTTATTAAAGATTTTCAGAAGTAGGGTTGGAAATTGCTTGTGAAGAATTTGAATCAGGGAATTATCGATTCCATCCGGACCTGGCGCTTTTTTCTTTGGTAGATGTTTGACTATTCTAGAGATTTCAAAGTTGGTGAATGGGGGATCATCGTCAGTGTTAGGAGGCTGTAAGTTGTTTCTTCTCTCCTTGTGGATATCTGAGTCCTTCTGGGGGTCATCGCTGAGGAATACATTATTCATGATACTTTTAATGCTTTCTGTTGTGGCATCTTCTGTGCTTGTGGTATTGTTTATTGACTGCGGAAGTGTAATTTGACAGGGACGAAAAACTTTATTTGAGCAAATCTTGTATATAGGCCCATAAGGATCTTTGCTGTCTGTCACGAACTTCCTCCAGCATTTTAATTTCGCTTCCCGGATTTCTCTTTTGTAAATTGCTCTTTGTTTCGCGAAAAGTAGGTATGCATTTGTTCTTTCTACTTCAGATCGTGCGTTTTTCATTTTCCTTTTTAAGGCTCTGGTTTTATTTCGAGTGGCTCTAAGTGCAGCAGTCCACCAATTGATCTTTTTGAAATCACTAGGACTTTTTACATTAAATGATTTTTCGCAGTGACTTTGTATTGTTTTTTGAAGGGAAGTGATCAAATCATTAATTCTGGGAATACTTTCAGTGTTAATCATTTCATTTTCGAAAATCCTGATATCATTTGATATGGAGTTTGTGAATTTCTTTGATCTTGATTTCGTAATTTTAAATCGTTTTGTTGAAACTGTTGAGGGTAAGAAGTTAATTTCAAAGGAGATAATTTTATGGTCTGATATATCCTCGTCCTGCAGCACAGTCCACTGATTTATTTTCTGGGCCATTGGGTGGTTTACAAGAGTGATATCTGGCCATCCTGATCCATTAATTGTTTGAAAGGTCGGAGGCGCGGCATTTTCATTGATTACTATTAAGTTGAAGCTGTTGATAAAGTCTTCGACTTCTGCGCCTCTTGAATCTGTGCGAGAGTAGCCCCAGATCGTATTATGAGCGTTGAAATCCCCCCCAATCACATGGGGGGTGTTGGGAAATTTTTGCAGGATTTCGGACAGGAAGTCAAGATTTTGATGTATCTCTTCATTGGGGGAGGAGTAGAAGGATGTGAAAAGAATTTGCTCTTTTTCAGTGTTAAGAGCGATGGTCATGATGTCTCTGGAGGAGAAGATGATCACTGGAGACCAGTTAGTATTGCAGCTTAAAATTGCAGCTCTTACTGAATTTAGGCCAGCATCTGTATGTTGGAAAATGTTCCAGTTGCTGGGAAAGGCTCCTATTTTTCCCTGGACACAGTAAGGTTCTTGGATTAACACAATGTCTTTTGAGTTTTCTGAGAGGAATATTTCTAATTTTGAATTAGATGCATATGCTCTTTGCAGATTTATTTGTGCGATTTTAATTGGCTCTGATTTGGAGTGTACTTTAGTTAGTATTACGGAATCTTTCTGTTGTGTTGATTTTTTAATCAGATCCATAGTTTGTTCGAGATTGGATTTTAACTACTTCTTTTTGATAACAAGGGCATTGCGATGAGTATGCAGGATGGTCAATGTTCAGGTTGGTCTTGTTAATACTGTTGTGAAGTCGGCAGTTGATACAGGATGGGAGTTCTGCACGACATTCCTCAGTTGGGTGCTTTTCACCACAAAAAGCACAATAATGTTTGTTTGGGCACTGTTTGTGCTGGTGGGCAAAGTCCTGACAGATGAAGCAGCGACGAATTCCTGTGAATTCTTTGACTAAGTGTGTTCTCCAACCCATATTTAGGGATCCTGCTTGAATACATTTTTTAAATGCTTGTGGCGAGCATTCAATAACCCATCGCACAAGGTCTTTGGATTTATCTGATAGGCGGAATTTTGGTACAATGTCATCTGTGGAAAAATCATAAACTGTCATTAGTTTTTGCTTTATGTCGTCTTGGGACAGGTAATCTGGAATTTTATCAATGATGATCTTTGGGGTTCTTTTTGTTGGAAGTTTGAAGTCTATATTGTTGTTAACTTGATCTGACTCTTGCAGGGATTTTTTAAGGGACTCTAGGTCTTTTTCTGTTTCGCACGTTACGGCAAGTCCTTCATTTCGGATTGGCGAGATCTTCTTAATTTTGGCTTTAATTTTATGGAGGGGGATTGCAGTTTCCAAATTGTCTGAAAGCGATTTATCCAACTTCTTCTTAGGGAATAAAAGTAGTGTTGGGAGTTCACTTTTCTTTCTTAACTTCTCTGCATAGGACGGTCTTGATGTGGGTTGGTCGTGAATCACTTCGTGGCACCGATTTATATCTTTACTTTGAGCCTTTGTTTCGATTAAATTTTTGTTTTTTAGGTTCTGGGATACATGACTGATTTCATTGAGAGTTTGGAATTGGACTGCACTTGGTCTTTCATTTTCAGGGTACTCTTGAGATGGGTGGGGATCTGGAGTACACTTTGATGTATGCAGAAGCGCGACATTAGCAATTATTTGAACAGTTTCTTTTAAGGCTTCCCGCATTGTCTCAGGGAAAGTGAATCTGGTTCCTTTCTTTGTGTTTAAGATGTCAAGGAATTTGGAGTGGAGGCCTAGAACGTCAGAGGTACGTAGATCGTGGATGTTGGTAGTAGAGCTAGTTAGGATTGGTAGATCAACTTGCGTTTCTGAATCTTCGGTAACTGGGAGTTTTTCAGGCATTATTGATCTTTACAGTTAACAAAACAAACTCTTTTACATTCGATGTGGCTAAAAAGTGGTGGCTAAGTATTTAATCAACTCAAGTTAAACTTAACATTGTTCTCATAAGATTAAGAGGCACGGTACACAACTAATTACCACTTGAAATTTCAAAAGGGAGCCTCAGATGCGATAAGACTAAATAGTACAAACAAACAAACAAACAAAAAACAAGTCGGCAAGAGTAACACCGATGTTATAGAAACGTCGTACTACTCTTGGATACATACAAATTTTAAAACAGAGATTAAATTAGTGCATAATAATTGGTAAAAGGAAATGCTATACTGATCAGATTAAATGCAATATTCACAGTATCTCTTAATAACAGAGAATAAATATACCTTAAAACTACTGGAACCAATGCAATACTTAGTACAATACTAATTACAATTACTTAAAATACAAATATATAATGTGCTTCCAAGCACTGAGCTGAGTTCAACTGATACAGACTATTTAGAGTATATAAAATGCTTAGTTTGCAAGAAGTTGAAGCCTCTGGTAACTCAAATTAAAGGAAAATAAAATCATAAGTTAAAAATCAAATTAATGGGATGTGAGAATAGCGCATTAATTAAATCAGAACAAAATATAAACTAACATATAACTGTTGCTGTCCTTAAAAAGTGTTAAATCATCAGAGTATGTTTAGACTTCTAAAATAGAGCAGAGTAGTTACAATTATTGTAAGGCATAACGGTAGTTATGGGTGTACTCTAAGTGTTGAGTACAGGAAAAAACTGATCCTACCTTGGGTGTTTTGCTTCTTCGGTTCTTCACCTGGTTGAGAAGGAGATAACTTATTGTGAGCAAATTAGCAAGCTGAAGGGCATTAAGCATTTATCACTTAGACACTGCACATACTTAATGGAACTAAAACACAGAACACTGCACACAATTATAACTGAGAACTGTTGTATGAATAGCATACACGCGTTGAAAACAATCTCTTTAATCCGCTGGGAATTAGTCATTTAAAGTCCTTTAACCCGTGAGATTAGGAATGATGAAAATCCATCCACCTTGGCCGCAAAACGTCTCTGTTTTTCGTCAGAAGGTTATCGTAATCGAAGGGAAAGAATGGTCACAAACACCACATCACTGAAAACGCAGTACACACTGGAATGAATGTTAGAAATGCTAAGTCCAGTAATTATGCGAAAAATCCGTAGTTTGGGAACTACTGGACAGAATTTGTTGAAATTTTGAAAATTACGTGCCGCACAAAGTGAAGAGAAGAATGGTGTTGGTCCGGTGTAAATATTCCAATTAGATTTGTAATTAGCGCTAAAATGAAAAGCGCGCACTTCCCTTTTATTTGTTTAATTTTTTATTGCCTCTTTATCGTCGCTCCGTTGCAAATTTCCCTTGGAGGAGGGGGGGTTAACTTCGTTTCGAATTTCCCTTGGAGGAGGGAGCAGTTTCGACGGCTGCTCCCCTAAAGGTCGAAATTAACGAACTTGTTTAACACCACGTGAATAATCCAGTAAATTTGCAATAATTAGGTCTTTAATTGACGGATTGGCTTGACCTTGAGCTTAAAATACTCCTGGAAGTATTACACATCCAGTGGTATGAGAAACTTGTAGATCCTATAAGGGACGACTCGTCTGGAGCAGTAGAAAGTTGAAGCTTCCGAAATCGCAATGCATTCGCCATTTGAAAACGGTGAAAACTTTTAGAAGTCATAAAAAATTTCGTATGAATTTCTCAGCCACAAATCTTATATCTATGTAATCCTTAGAACTTCCTCTTCTTGATGACACCAAAATCGACTACTTATGCGCAAGACTTCCGCAGAAAAGCTAGATGAGAGCAGAGCTATAAAACGCGTGCAGTCTTCGAGACTCCCGCCAACTAACCTGTAACCAATGCTAAGTAGACTTCTGGAAACATTATTTTAATATTTTGCTTTGCTTAATAAAACCTGGTAGCAAACGACTCACATGACTATGAATTCGGCCTGCAGGAAAATATGGCTAAATTGAATTGTAGGATTTTGAGCGTTTAGGAAACTTGGGATTTTTTTCTATATATGATATAAGGTCTCTAGGCAAAACCCATGAGCTAAGAAATAATCATGAAGACTTGGAGAAGTCAGTATAGGGCCATAAAAATTAGCTCAACAAGAAAGAGTTATAACAGTTTTAGAAGTAGTAACAAAGGTCGGTTGTGGAAGAAATATGTTTGGAACAAGAGGACGAAACAAACAAAAATGATTTTAGTTCTCTGATTTGTTAAATTTAATTTGCAATATGATAAAGACTCGTTAAAATGCAGAATTATCACATAATGATATGATCCTGATAAAGCTGTAAAGTACAGCAAAAGCATTTTCAATGATAACACACAATGCAACACAAAATTTGAAGTGAAAAAAAGGTTCAGTGAGTCACAGACTGGAGTGGCGCATAAAAGTAAAGAAAAGATGCCTCCAAAAGACAGCTTTCTGATGTTTTTATGGAAAAGAATTCCGCCATCCAAACAATAACATTTTCCTCATCATTTCTACTTACGCCATCCATTCTCCTTCGCACAGGTACACTCAAATTAAATTTTCGTATATTTTTTCCGTTTGTTTATCTTCCGTTTGCATTGTTTCCGTTTGCATTTACTTTTCCCTTTTTTGGATTATACACTTGTCCACAATGTACTGCTGTAAATTTTAAATAAACAATTATGTGTAGTTCAGGAAGAAAATAATGCATTTTACTTAAATTCTTATGGTAAAAATTGTTTTAGTTTACAAACATCTTAGTTGACGAACGAGTTTTAGAAACGAATTAAATTCGTAAACCGGGGTTTCACTGTGTCTTTTCTTAAAACTTTACTTAAATTCACAACAGAAACTGAAAATCCTCAGTCATGTGTATAATTATAAGGTATTTCTCCTCACTTCTTCGCATGCCTTCGTGGTGTAGTGGTCACTACGATCGGCGCGTATTCGAGAGGTCCGTGGTTCGAATCCCGGCGAGGGCATTGCTAATTTTTTACGTCTCCTACTTTCAAAAATATCCTAATGTCTCTACACAATTACTTCCCGGTAAATTTCCACTAGATTAACTGAATTGTTACGTACGTTTAATGATATTCATTCCCCGTGTACTTCTTTATAACACATTGCAGGACAATTCTTTTATTATAACCTGAAATCACCATTTTTTTAGAACTTGACTCTAAATCACAATACGAATTGTAAGTTACAATGTCTTTTGCAGTTCCATTTAGATTACCTTTGCAAAGAACAAATTTCAATACATAAAATGATCAGCGTTTTCTTCGCTTGGAATAAGTTGCCTTCTAACTAAACAATAAACCGATTGAAGCAATACTTCGTTCTGGATAACTGGTATTTTCATAACCTAAAACACGTGTTAAAAACCTTTTGTATAGATTTAAAAGAAATCTTTTACCTATTTACAAAGCATTTCTTTGTCATTTTCACAAACAGTGAGGATTACATGCTTACGTTAAAGACCGACTTCAGAAACTTGTTTAAAATATCTTAATTCTATTGCGATAAAAAGATTTCGGGAATGAGTTTATTAAACAAAAGATTGTAATGTATTTTAAATCGTTTTCGTGAAATCCCTTCGAGAGTCATTGCGAAATTCCTTCTACTACATCAATAGTCTGAAAACGGTAACCACTAGGCAGCACTTTTAACTGTAGAAATAATAAAAAGTCGCATAGAGCCACATTAGTTAAATATGGAGCCCACAGGCTGTAGCTGTCGAAATTTCGGCCAAATATTCCCGGACAAGAGTATTGTGAGGTGGTACATTATTGGTGCAAAATACGTGAATTATCTCACCACAATTCAAGTCATTTTCGACGAATTATTTCACACAGACACTACGAAACATTAAAATAATATTTTCTATTAGCAGTTTGTTGTCTGATAGAAATTAGAGGAATACAACATCACAATAATCGATGTCAATATTTCCTTTATCTTTAATCGATTCTTAAGTACTCTTTTTCGTACTGCTTTCCTTTCAAGAGGCATTCATTATTGAACTATTTCTATATCAAAAGCTTCATCGATAATATTGAGTTTGCAGAAGGATATATTTTGACAGAGCATTCTCTTATAACACTTGAATATATTATTGTTTTTGGTAAAGTTCAATGCTCACTAAACTGCTCGAGAAGTGACACTCTGCTAGCCGAAATTGTCTTTCAAAATTGTATAGGAGGATTCAAATGATATAGGAACTTGTTCAATAATATCTCTAATTGTTTAACAACGATCACTAAGCTCATAATCTTTCATTTGATGGACGTATAAATTAGCCACTCTCCTTCGTCAGCTTATTAATTGAAGTGGATAATTTACCAGAGAATGACTCATCTTAGAGGGATTCTCTTCTCTGTCTTTGTTAAATATACTATTGCTCAAACAAGTTCTTAATTTGATAACATGTCTCCGAGGCTTTTTGCAATATTTCAAATGTTTTTGTAGCAAACATCCCATCGTGAAAACAAAATCTAATGCATGATCTTTGCTCAGTTATATTCGCTATGGTGAGAAATCGCCAAATATTAGCGATTATATTATTCGGTCAGAATTAAGTTTTTCACTGCAGAATAAATACTTTGTAAAGCTTATTCCTACAATTACACTTAGGGATGGACAAAAGAAGTGCGTGAATATTTCCTCTATAAGCGTAATGCTTAAATACCAAATTTCATCTCAAAAATGTTATTATTTTGTTTTAGATAGATTATTTTATTAAAGTACTTGAGGCAATGTGAGAAGACAATTGCATGTTAAAATAATTAACATAAACTTTTTTACATGAAATTTTCCTGCTAAACAAAATTAATTAAACGGCTTGCAACAACAAAGTAACGAAAAATAAAAACGTTCAACAAATTGCTTATGATAGCAAAAACTATGTTCTTGTAATTTACGGAACTTGGCGAAAAACAAAATCCTCATAAACTATCTAATGTCTAAAGCGTTAAAACTAACTTCGTTTAGTGGCATAATCCTATAAATTATAACCAATGGTTAGTACACTATCTTTTGTGCTTAACTACTAGCACAAAAAATAAAACTTAAATTTGAAATCTAGCATAAAATTTATTAGTTATAACTTGTAAGCTACATAATAATACAAAAATGTAATACAACTAAAATTAAAACAGGGTCAATTTTGTGACTTCTTGTCAACCTGCAATGTAACTGCTTGCTGGTATGTTAACGTTCAGATGTGATTACAACAACAAAATCTACACAGATCTACAGCATATTTTGGGTCGGAACGAAATACTTGCCTACCTGTTAAGACTTACAGAGCTCTGCTAAACTTTCAGGGTTTCTACTTGTTACTCAGCGAGCGGCTTCTGCAATTGAGCTTCAGTACTCTGAGAAGAGTGAACTGTTGCTTAAAACAAAAAAAAAACTCTTGGCTATAATAACATCCTAGTTTTAATCTATGGCGTTTTTTGCTGCGTAAATCTTGTTCTCTGCGTAATACTGTGAGGAGATAGGAACCACAGTAAGAAAATTAACATAAAGCTAATGGTTAATAAAACGTAAATAATAGATGTCGCAAGATTTATTGTTCATTTAGGATTATTATATAGATTCTATATTCAGTTTTTGATTGACATGGAATTTTAAAGCAACTTTATTAAAAGGAAATTCACGGCGGAAAAGTAAACCGAATAAAGTAAGATCTTTTTATTTCCAGTATAATATTTTTTCTCATTATTAACAGAATTAGTATACTCTATTCACTTTAAAATGGAGGATAATTTCAAGCAATCCATAAATTTCTGATTTGAATATTTCTGATTTATTTTATAAATTTCTGACATTCTGATCACTGAGAGTCATAGGCGCAACCAAAAGGTTATTGGAATATAGCAAAGCATACGAGCACTATCTACCTGAGGGAAGAGGTACTTTCATGGAGGGCTTTCTAAGGAAAACCCTCTTATGTTCACGTTATTCATGAAGGAAACTACGAAAGCTAACTATGTAGCCATCTCATTCGCCTGATATCGAACCCGGGTCAAATTTCTACTATTTAGCTGTCTACTCGGCCACTGGTGAGTCGCGCAACTTGAAAAAAATATAACATTGACGGCTATATGCGTATAACTAAACGGGCTCTTTAACTCAAAATTTGTAAACCCGAGTTTGTTTTATTCAAATTATTTCATCTATTTTAATCCTTTTTACAGTATGAACATTGTGCTAGGTAGTGAAACAAGTATGAACATTATGCTTCCTGTCTAACATTTTTTCAGAGTAAAACATATTATTTCTCGTGGAAGTATCTATAAAATCAAGAACACCGCTTAAAAACAAAAATTTTAAAAAAGCATGAAATTTGGTACATGAAATCATTAAGTTTTTAGTTATTACTAATTCTGAAATATTTAACTATTTCACACTTTTAGTAATCCAATTACATTATTTAAAGAAACAGAAAATTAGCAACAGAATGCAAGGGCATCTATATTTGCATTACCAAACGGAATCTATATTGCACTGAACAAAAGAAAAGATTTTTAGGAAAAAAAGTAATTTGAGAAAACATTATACGATTGCTTTAAAATACCCAAATGTCTCTTGAATAACAGAAAGAAAAATGAATAAAAACTTACGTTATATTTTTTTGTATTGAGAGAATTAACGGACAACTAGTTTTGAAGATTAAGATTTAATCCTATTAAAAGTACCTATGTTCAGAACGTTTGCAACTTTAAATCCTCAACAGGCGTATTTAAAAAGATTTCATTCCCTCATAAAGAATTAGTACGTAACTGCATAGATGTCATATTTAATTTAATCTCTGCATTCAGTGCAAGCACGTCGAATTCTGGAATTCTCTTTTGATTGAAGAAATAAAATAACCTTTCGAAAACTTAAATACTGACCAACGTCATGTTTAAGAACTTTTGTAATAAAATACCTTCAATAACTATGACAGTTCCTATAGGTATAATTTACAGTCGAGGATTAAATTTTTAAATTTCGTTAATTTTATTTTTGACAGTTCCATCCCTATCAGATTCCAAACGTATAAAAAAATTAGTTTCAGCTGTCTAAAAATTCTTAAATTCATATCAAGAAATATTTATAAACGTTTAAGTTATTTTTATCGTAAATGATTAAAATTTTGTACAGCTGCTTCTAGAATTCAACTGAAATTTCCCAGTTAAAGGCAATATTCTGGCAGAATTTTTTATGAGAAATTCAAGAGCTACCATTCGCAAGATGTCAAACCTCTATCCTATAAAAACTTAATATTTAAATCCTTAGTTTTCAGGTTAAAACATATTCCATTGTTGATTCTATTTACAAATTTATGTAAGGAATAATAAAAGCGTCGGGACCTTTGATGAGTTTTATACTTTTGACAATGCAATTCGATTATTGTACTTCCTTATTAAGGCTCCCGGTCTTACATTATTCGTGACATAAAAATGTATTTGAATTTTAGAAAGTGATGTAAGTCAAATGATTTAAAAAAATCAGAAATTGTGTTAAAATCTCATGTAAATTCCCTTTACATGATTTTTTTCTGCTCTATCCGACGATGTAAAAGTAAAATTTTGAGTTTTTTACGTAATTTGTCCCTTAAAAATATAAGTGCGAAAAAGTCGTTTCAACATTCAATTAAAATAAATGCAAATCAAATTTTGAAAGCGTGGCGTTACTCCATTGTATTCTCATCTACAAGTGGTTTGAGTAAAAAATTGAAACACAATAGCTTATAGGGAAGAAGCATAAAATTGATGACAGAGGTTTAACTATAGCAACAAATGCCATTAGTGAACTAATAAAAGATTAAAAAGGACTGACAGCATCATAAGGCCATAGCAAAACGCCTTTGTTGTTGTGCAACGTGAATGCTGTTGCTACCAGTTAAGAAATTTAGTCTACTTGAAAATTTCGCTAAACCGGTGTAGTGTAAATAAGCGAACTAAATTCTAAGATCTAAATTTACGCCATTTAATTCAATGTTGTCCCTTATTCTCACGAAAAGTAGTTTTATTATTTTAATTCTATATGTTAGTTTAGTTCTATTTTGTTAGTTTGAGCTGAAGTCAGCAATAAATTGTAACTGTTTTATCTATGTTGTTTCCATTTAGCATACTGCTAACGCTAGTTAAAAATTAGACGAAATTCTTTTGGCAGGTGACAGGTGAAAGCAACTTCAGACACTCGGGCATCTTACATAGACTAATCGGGTACTGTCCGGATCCCGCAACTGTTTACTGCAACACCCCCGGCGCCTCACAAAGCAAAGCATAGGGAGTTTATTAAGGTGCTACATAAGCTGATGGATATATTAGACTATACATTTTACGCATTACTACACAGATATTAAATAACTTAAATATATATGCTAAGTAAATGAAATTTCACAGATGATTACGAATGTTGGAACAGATATTAAATACTAGTGCAGACATTATATAGATACGCAGATGATAAATACGCTATTACATACTACACCGATATTAAAAACGAATGTTGGAACAGCTTCTAAATACTAATGCAAGTCGTTACACAAATCCACAAATACTAAATACACAGTTACATACTGCACAGATACTAGATACTGATATAGATACTGTATTCCTAATCAGATACTATATTATACTGATAAATAGATACTATATACATTATTATTTACTACATAGGTATTAAATGCGAATGCAAACACGGATTCTAAATACTAATGCAGATATACAGATACGCGGATATTAGCGCAGATATACAGATACGGTAAGATACGAAAAAACTCAGATATACAGATACTAACTACACACTTACACAGATACTGAGTACAAAAAACACTAATGCAAGTCTTTACACAAATCCACAGATACTAAAACATGCTCTATACTACACAGATACTAAATACTGATACAGATACACAGATACTAAATACACTACTCCAGACTACACAGATACTAAATACATTACTCCATACTACACAGATACTAAATACTGGTACAGATACACACATACTTAAATACTGATACAGATACACACATATTAAAATATACTGATAAACATTATTACTAATACATTATTACTATATACATTATTGCTAAAATTCGTTTGGAAGGTCTAGAAGGTAATCTTGGTAAACCTATAGGGTATTTCTCCCACTTTCTAAGCACGTCTTCGTGGTTTAATGGTCAATACACTCGGCGCGTATTCGAGGGGTCCAAGGTTAGAGTCCCGGCGACGGCATTGCTCATTTTTTATGTTTTCTATTTGAAAAATCTTAATATCTGTATAGTAGCGCGCGAACTAAAAACGATGGTAGATGATGATTCTCCACCACCAGGATTTGGCGGTTGGATCTCCTAATCCCCAGTTGCCCTTTAACAGGGGGGAGTATATAAGGTATTTTCTCCCTCCTTTCTGCATGCCGTCGGAGTTTAACGGTAGCATACTCGACGAGTATCCAAGAGGTCCAGGTTCGAGTCCAAGCGACGGCATTGCACACTTTTCATGTACTCCTGCTTAAAAAAAAACAAACCTAATGTCTCTACAAACCTTATAGATTTTCTTTAAATTACAATTTTTATAATCACAAAATGTTTGAAACACTTAATTTGTATCACACACACAAAAATTGATTAGGAATGCTTAGCACATGAAACTGACAACTGCTAACCTAAGATAAAAGTAAAACAAAAGTGGGTTGTAAAACGCAATAAAATTCCAGTTATGATATAAAGAAACTACTTCATATCGTGAAGGGAACTGCATATCATGAAGGGAAGTTTTGCATAGAAATCAACAACCATTTTTCAGGTCCAAAATATTATCTTAAGAAATTGCTTGTAGACCCAAAGTTCAATGCTATTGAATCATGTACATTATTTATTATTGTTTCATGAAAACGACGGACGAGCGAACGTGAGAGAAGTAAAATTGGTGACCCTTGAGACACATGAATGTGTTCTAGATCTGTCTTTAGGGAAGAAGAAAAGCAAATCAACTCTGGAATCAACTATCCTCCATATTTTTCCTTTTCTGATCCCTGGGATGTTTAATCCCAGGGGGATACCTGAAAGATCGTGTCTCTCGGAATATAAACCACCTTCTATTGAAAATTTAAAGATTAAAAATATCGAATCCTTCACTTCTATTTCTTTTCTTCGGATTATAAAGAAATTCGTCTTTCCGCGATGCTGTCTAAAGACATATGGGAACTACGTCTTGAATCCTTGCAGTGATGCCACAGATCTGGCTCTGCTTTCTGGCAAAAAATATTTAAGTAAATTCCTTTTATATCTTTCTAGTCATTATACTCTACTTACACCAATTTTGAATCACTAATTATAATGCTTAAAAATACAGCGCAGTTCAAAAGTCGGTATAGTATATTTCAAAAATGTGTTTTTTCTTCCCTAGTGAAGGACACTAGCTATTTTAGGCGTTGGCCACTACTAAGACCGGAAGCGGTGGTCTCTTTATGAAGAGAATTTATTTCTTGAATTTGAGGTACCTAATAGGTGGGCCATCGTTGCTTTCTGTGCAGGGACAGACAATATACATCCACGTTTTCATTGATATTCGAACCCAGGCCTTCGGTAAGGCAATCAGAATCACTAACCACTTTCTCGTATGGGCGGCCTGTGTTGTAATATTTATAACTGCGTTTTACCATCAGTTAACTTTATTAGTCCAAAGGGGCAATTTGCTTGAAGGACTATTAATTTCGTTTTGGCATTTTGCGTTGAAAACTATAAACGGTGAATCACTTTTCGAATTGTTGCCACCAAATATTAGAGCCCTGTATTATACTTAAATTAAATAATGAAGAATCTGCATGAATGTATGTGATAAAACAACAAATGTGATAATTGTTTCTCCAAATGTGATAAAACAACGGTACCTAGAACCATCCAATTTTGAATGACGTATGTTTCCACCAGAATATGGGCATCGGGAAGCCCAAATTTGGAATTTGTTTTATTATCTATTCCTCATTTTGTAAAGCATTTATGAGTTTTTAAATAAGCAACGCAAAGATTTCAAAGCGAGCAATGGCAACACTGTACGGGAAAAAAACATTTTTATCTCCAGCGCGCGAGACTCTATATCGGAAATTCTAAAGATATTTTATTTTAAAATTATTTTGCAATATTGCTGTTGAACTGAATTTTATGGTTTGAGTACGTAGAGCATGATATTTAATAAATAAAAGTAACACACAAAACGTTAAAAAAACTCCCCTTTGGACATAATTTAAAATCTGAAATATTTCAGACTTTTTATGTTAATTTGTTAATTTTCCCAATATTTTTTGTTTCGTTACGATACTCGCTCAGGCCAGAGGTTTGTGCAAACTTTACGCCAAGTGGCAAAGTTAATTGTTTCTACTTTTACTTGCATTATCCACAATTCATGGATAATAAAATTTTGGGTTAGCTTTTTACTTTGAATCTTATCTTGCATATTAACACGTTAACAATAGCAGAGGAGATAATTCGTTAGCCATTAAATATAACTTCCTATGTCAGCCATTAAAAGATCTAAGCTAATTTAATGCGTTCTCATTTACAGTGCACAATAAAAAGCATATTAGTAAAATAAAGTGGAGTTTGAAATAAAATAAATTGCAAAAATATGGGTATTTTTTCCTGGAAATGTCAACAAGTACATATTTATTTTAAATTTTCTCCAACAGATGGAGCTGTATTATGTCGATAATTCAAACAGCCCTTATTAGCCAAGTGCCCTAAATGATAATTTGTTTCTATAAACCCGCTTCCTTACATTAGTGAACACATCATTCCTAGTGAAATAAGCTGAGACGAAACAAAGAGGAAAGCATATTCAATTTATTTAAATCTCTAGGCTCTATGTCAGTGATTGTCAATCTTTTTCTTGTCACGGCACACTTTCAACGATTTCAAAATTTGGCGGCACATGAAAACATTAAGTCTGAAAGTTGTTTGCATGCTTATACACTGTGTAAAACAGTTTATGATAATAATTTTGAATGTAAAATAAAATAATATGTACTACAAAAATAGCAATACGTTTATTAAGGGATTAATTAATAATAAGAATACTTTTAATTAGAAATTTGAGCTTGATTTTTTTTTGATAATTTCATTTATATTTGACAGTAAAAATGACAATGCTACTCTCGATCTTTTATTCGTTTTTATGTTCGTTAATACTGAAAATCCCAATACACACTAATAAGATGTAGAAAACAATAAAAATATTTTTAAAGCTTTTTTGGCCATCATGAGATAACCGTACCTAATGTTAATCCAAAATGAATTGATTGATTCTTCTGCATATTTTAAAATTAAATCTCAGTTATTAGAATGCGAAATTAGTTCTTCCTCTTCATTAAGTTAATTCAAATACAGAAGTTTTCATTATCTATCACAAATGGATTACGAAATCAATCAAATTTTTATATTCTTCCATAAAGTTATTTGTTTTTGGATTCTCATCAATTTATCTGTTGAGTTTAATATATTTTCTTTCGGCCCTTGCATGCTTGAATTTATGTTATTAAAAATAACAAAAATATCTGATAAGTAAACTAGTTTAGCACACTATATTTTATCTTCCAACAAATGAACAAAATCATAATTTTTATTTTGTTCAAAAAACATTTTCATTTCTTCTTTTAATTCCAGCATATGAGATAAAACTTTTCCTCTAAACAACCACCTTAATCCGTATGCAGTAACAAGGATCCGTACTTAGCTTCCATAGCCTAGCATAAATTACTAACCAAGCGACTTTTTAATCGTCTTGATTTTATATAATTAACCATTTTAACGCATTGTTCCAGAACTATTTTCAATTCTGATAGCAAATATTTTGTAACAAGTGCTTCTCGATGCAAAAAACAATGTATAACTAATATATCCCCATTCAGTTTTTTAACATGTGCTACAAATCCTTGTAGATGTCCAGACATTGCTGCAGCACCATCTGTCCAAATGCATGAATTCCAAGAAACAGTAATTTCTTCTAAACATAAGCTAATTACATGAAAAATATTTTTGCCAGTTGTAAAATAGGTAACTAACGACATAAAAAACTAATTAATTATATCATTTTCGTGAATAAACTGAACAAATGAAATTAATTGAGCTTTTCCCGTAATATCTGTTGTTTCATCAATTTGTCGGGCAGAATTTGAATTTGCAAGAGTTTTTGCAGTATTTTGTTCCATATTTTGAGACACATCTTCGATTCTGCGATGGATTGTGCCATTCGAAAGTGATATTTTACAAATATCAATATCTGCTGATCCACCAATTATTATTTTTACAATTTTAAGACAAACTGGTAATATAATTTCTTCAGCCAAATTGTGAGATTTTAATTTAACTGCAATCAATTCAGCTATATCATAACACCCTATTTGAGCTTTTCAGAATTTCGCCAATTCTCATGTGTACCGTATACTAGGATTAAACCCATTATAATTTTTCTATATACATTTTTAAAATTTGGCGCAAATTCTGAATCTAAAATTTTTAAAAATTTAAATTACTTTAAGAATTTGGCGGCATACAAAAGTGCCGTTGCACAGTGGTTGAGAATCACTGCTCCATGTAAATGATTCATAAGATAAAGGGTTCATTGGTTTACGCTGAAAAAAAAAACAGAAAAAATAGACGAATCACAGAATCTCTGCGAAAATTTCTCCCTGCCCGTTAGTCTGGTCCGTTTTCACAGGTCGAGCAGAAAAACAATTCTCTGGGGAGAGTTGAAAATCACAAGATAAGAAATCTCTCTATTTTTACTAAGCTTATTAACACACTTTGGAGCTGGGCACCTGTTTTGTTCAGGATTCCTGGACGTGTCAAGAAGACTTCATGGATTCGCATTTTCTCGAAATTTTCAGAGCGTCTTTCGAGTGGCTAGTGCACTCTGATTGTTTGCAGGTATAATTTTAACAAACCTCGGAAACTTTCCCTGAGAATTCCCAGGCTTCGACCTTAAACGTGATCGGGAGGTGTACATCTGGTCGGCGACACGGATTCGATGCATAACAACGACCTGAGAAAGCTCCTGGTTTTCTGAGGAATGAAGCAATATTCTCCTCCGGACGACCATGAAATGATACAGCTCACATTCAATATTTCCGAGAATTACGGGATGGTCGTTAAAAAATAGCTGAAGATGTTACACCAATACAGCTGAGATTATTGATCGTTATTGCCATAATGGGACAGCATTATCTATCGACGAAAATTTCAACTAAATATTTAATGTTTTCAAAAAATATTTTTTTTTAATTTCATTTGAGAACATTTAATTTGAATTTCACACAAATCAGTTTATCAAAAGCAAAACTTATGCTCAGCTCAAAAATGATTAAATGTGAAAAATTCATTTGAAAATGATAAATCTATGTAGAAGAAGCACTAAAATTAGAAAACACGAAGAGAAGGCAGATAACTTGGAAAACTAGGAAAGCACGCAAAGAAAGAAAGTAAATAACCATTTATGCAGTTTATAAAGAACACGAAAGTCACACTGAAACACCTAATGATCACAAATGAAGGACTTGGGTGTTCAGAATCGTACAGTCAACGAATGGGCCAGGAAGACCATTTTCAATAAACAAGGACAGTAGACGGTATTTCCTGACCAGTTTTTAATAGATCACGTCTTTGATTAACCGTTTAAAGGCAAGATAAGGTAGCTAGTTCTAAGTTTTATAACAAAAATTCATTTGCATCGATGAAATCCATTAATCGCCTATTGAAATGAATGAGAAATCAGTTATAAAAACCTTATGTGGGTATACTGTGCATATTATAAGGAAAAATCACCATTGTTATTATTAACCTATTATTGATACGTGCTTCCTGAAACTTCCTTTACGTTATGTAATAACATGCTGTGTAATTGATTCTTCTTTTAAACAGCCATTATTATTCGTTATTATAATCACCAACGGCAGTTATTGCGCCCAAAAACTTAGGTCAGCATCCCTGGTAAAGCTTTCTTATTTGCGATCTTTTTTACTTTTACGGTTAATAGGTCTGTGAGACAGATGTCCTCTTGTGAGGTTATTGAAAAACGGTTCCTACAAAACCTTTGAGTAGCAAACACTGTGATATTTTCACTAAAATCTAAAGTGCTATTTGCTAGCAACAGGCAATGTTCGTACATGTTAATTTATAGTGCAGGTAATGTGCATATGCATGCATTTCATTCATTTTCCTTTTTAATGACTAGTTGCTTCTTCGATCAGCCTTAATCTGGTAAGCACACACAGCACAAAAAAAATTTAATTTAAAACATTTTCTAAGAAAAGAGAGAAAAGGAAATAGTAACTAAAGAATGGCAGAAAACTTGTATAGTAAGATTGTATAATTTCTTTGCATATAGTTCTTTTCAGCAAGAAAACAAATAAGATTAATAAGTAAATAAATAAATAGAAACAAATATTAAAGAAAGAAAGTTAGTGTAACAGGAAATGCAGAAACTAAAAAAGGTTCGTATTATGACGTTATATCATTGCCGTCGAAGTTAGATTTCCACAATGACGACCAACCAAGGTCGTGAGAAAAGAGAATTTCTATTTAAAATTACAGAAAATTGCCTAATTAATGTTTTTATCGTTATTTTAAAAATGGTAGAAGACTGTTGTTGTAACCTGGAAAAACTTTAAGACTGTATGAAAGTTATATTTTACGTTGCAAAAGTTTAAATCTAACAAAAATATAATTATCGTAAAAATAAATCTGCTTTTGAAACATTGCTCAAATTTGGGAAATTAGATTAGAGATTTGGAACGAACTTTATTTAAAACTTTTTGTGCGTGTCTCTATCCGATCGGGTGCAAATTGTTCAAATTCTGAGTAATTTGTTTATCTGTTAAGTGAAGATATGTACAAAAAATCCGCAAACACAATTTTCATGTTAAATGAAAAATCTAAACCGAATTCTAAAAAATTTGTTGCATTGAGCAGATCTTAAACATCCGCGCAACGTGTGTATTAAATCTCGTAACTCTGCGTCTATCCGTCTCTGCGTAACGCTACGAACTCATATATTCACAAATTCTTCATTTTATGGTAATAGAGACTTAGACTGGCAAGCATACTTCCTTTAAAGTAAAATACTATTATTATTATTAAGTTCATATAAATATGCTATCGTTCCATATAACTTTATAAGGTATTTTTCCCGCCTTCCTCGCATGCCTTCGTGCTGTAGTGGTCAGCACGCTGGGTGCGTATTCCAGAGGTCCGTGGTTCGAGTCCCGGAGAAGTCGTTGCTCATTTTTCATCTCTCCTGCTTCAAAACTACCTAATGTCTCTACAGCTGGCGCCCGAACTAAAAGTTGGTGGATGATGATTCTCCACTACCACGATTTGGTCTTTGCTCATTTTTCAATATTCCTGCTTCAAAACATGCCTAATGTCTCTTCAACTTAATAAGAACATTTCAATATCACATGAAATTTTCATAAATACTTCGAATTTAACTATATTGAACACATTTTTGTTGTTTCAAATGCTGTAGTACTCGAAAATTTGATAGCATTTTTAAGGATACTATGTCCATCTCAATAATCTAAACAAAAGTTCAACTAAACAGTTAATTTTGCCATTCAAAGAAACGATGATACCTCGAGTTCAGCCCCTAATAATATCCTTATCACATATCGCGCCGAGTAATTAGACAAAAAGAGGATAGCTGAGCAGGATTCAGTATCTCTATTGACAAAAGTTTTCAAAGACGCCAAATACGTCGAGAGCAGACATCATGTTTTAAGTACTTGATTTTGATGCCAAATTTTGGTAACTAATTTGACAATCTTTGCCAGACTAGTTCATCGATTGCCTCTTCTTCTAATGAACATCTTGGCTCGCTGCACAAAAAACACTTTTCGTATAGTTATAAATAAAAGGTTTAAACATGAGATAGATTTACGCTAATTAAAGACTACGGACAAATTTGTAACAAAGACATTTTTTTTTCATTGACTGGATCCAATATCAAACCTTTTATCAAGTATATTTTCATGTATCTTTAAAATTTAAACTATTAAACAATTTTACTGCATATCATATTAATAATAAGGTACCCAACTTGTTAGAAACTGATTATTTTCACTCTTAACACCATAAAGATCTTATTCAGAGTAATTAATGGCTAAAACACTGTGTATGAACGTGCTAATTTATAGTAATAAAGGATTACTCTCATACTGAATGATAAAGGAAAAACATATATATTTATATATCTCAGTATATATTTATATAACCTGAAAATATTTTTAATTACCGAACCTTCGAATTAAATAATGAAGAAAAAGTCAACTCATCATCGTTTAACAAACTCAAAAATATTTAATGCTGCAATCCAAAACCTTCCTGCTATAAAACACCACTATTCCTTATATCAAAAAAGCTATGGAAATAGGGAAATTTGCATATAAAGTGAATAGATTGTAGGATTGATGACGAAGGAAATTGATAAGGATGATTTTCGGCGAGCGTCAGGCGAAAAGGTTCTGTCTGTATATTATTAAAACTGTGGGTGAAGTCGTTGTTTTTATTACAGTTTCTATGACTCTTCCGAAGTCAATATTGTCCGTTAGAAATTCTATATTCTTATATGGTTCAAACATTCAAAACTGAATTCTGAAACCTGATGAGAGCTATTTACATATATATTGATATACTTTCTAAGATTCGAACATTTACCAGTTTTATACAGAACAGAATTTTTATACAGAACAGAATTTAGAAGCACAAATTTCTTTCACCTATTTCTACAGATAGTCTGCAGTTTTATTTATCATAATATGTGACCCTTTTTCATTTTAATTTTTAGTTACTCTGTAGAATAACTCTCCGTTATTCTTCTGTTTACGTTTTAGTTACTCTCTCAATTTTTGGAAGCAGGAGATATGAAAAATGAGCAATGCCCTCGCCGGGTCTCGAACATGCGCCGAGCATGCTGACCACTGCACCATGAAAGCATGCTAGGAAGACGGGAGAAATACCTTATATACTCCCCCTTTTAAAGGGAGACTGGGAATTAAGAGACCCAACCGCCAATTCCTGGCGGTGGAGAATCATCATCCACCACCTTTTTTAGTTCGGGCGCCACAATAGAGACATTAGATATTTTTAAAAGCAAGAGATGAGAAAGTGAGCAGTGCCCTCGCCAGGGCTCCAACCTCGGGCCTCTCGAATGGGCGCTTAGCGTGCTGACCACTACACCACGAAGGCATGCTAAGAAGGTGGGAGAAATACCTTATAACTCATCTGATGATTTAAGCTAAATATTTACATACAACAGAGGTGGACCGATATATAAATTACAGAAAGTTATTGAAGTAAATATCTTATGCTTTACAGTTAGCGATTTCTACCGTAGTAGCCTGCCACATTATGGCACACTAAACTAAACAGAACACATCACTATTTATCATACAAGATGGTCAAAACTGGATTAGCAATTAAGCAAACTAAGCACGTGCTTAAGGCACAAAAACAATACTTAGGAACAAAGGAAATACACCATAAAAATTTCTCATTGCTGGTTTTAAAACAGTGTGTGGAAACAGAAATGTGTCGTGCAACTGAAATAGGGTCAGGAGAGAAGAATTGCAAAAAGGATAAGCGTTATACTTTAAATGTAGGTAGGGGTACCAAACTCTTTTAAGTGTTTATCACCTCTAAACGTCTGGAGGATTGCGCATATTGTACCTACCAGTTTGAGTTGGCAACGCTATCAGAATGCAGTTGCACCTAAATGACATATATCTGTGGAGAGCTAGAACTCAGCAATTAGTATACCATAGATCATTGGCCGGCGCATTTACAGATTGCGACAAGGAAAGCTTTCGTTACAGCAAGCTCAGTCCCAGTCACTCCGTGGGTATTGCATCGGAAGACTGAAGAGTGGCCGAATCGTGGGCAAGATGGGGGATACAATTCGGCTCCAAAAGGCTGGCGCAACGACAACACAAATATGGCTGCCTTCCAGCACTGTTCCACAGGGCATTTATAGACATGCCATAAAAGCTTTTCGGAGTCATCTTAAGATGTGACACCTAAATGAGTGAATGTTACAAGTTCTCTCTGTCCTTCTGTTGTTAACTGAAGTTGATGGTTACGATATAATTCTACTGCATGACAATTTTTGCCATTTCATTTTTCATCTCCTTATAACTATCAGCTCGTAGCAAGTCAAAACTGGTTTATACGGAGATGCCTCGAATATTCTTCTAAACACTTCTTAATAAATACAAAATTAACAGTAACTTTTAAACATGTTGAATATTGCAAGAAAAAATTTAGAGAAGTAACTCGGGAATGCTTTTTTTTTCTGTAGCAGCTCAAGAATCATGTCAGAAAATTTAACAATTTGTAGTTTACATTCTTCATAAAACAACGTTATTAGGCTAAACCATTTAGTAAAAAACAATCAGAAAATGTTCCGTACATAACCATTTATTCCCAGTAGTCAAAACTTTCTAAGGAAGTTAAAAAATGAAATACTTGCAGATTTAATATATATTTTCAAATAGAATTTTCAAACCCCATTACGGTGATGTGATTCGAATAAGAAAACAGGAATAAGAATTGTAATTTCATTACCGCGTTTTAATATCGTATATAACATTTCGATTCGGCTGACATTATCTTGAATTAATGAAATTAATTCTCATTCGCAAAATTTATTTCCATTTGATACAGTAATGAACCAAATTTGAAGCGGAATTTGCAGAATTGCTGACGACGTCGTGCAAATAAGTATTTCATTAACCTTATAAGTTATGTTCTTTAACTTAACTTTGAAGTTTCATTATTAATTAATTAATGCTGAAGTAAACTGACTGAGCTTTAATTTCGTAACCGAATTCTATTTCAATTTCTTTATTTGAATTAGCATTTAAGAAGATGAACGAGACGGGAGAAACTAATGTTCCTTTAAATTAACTAATTTAGGTGTTTCTTGATTAAATAAATAATTTCATCGTCGACGGAATAAGCTTCATAAATTACGTTTCCAGTTCTAATAATAATGGCGATCAAAATATTGTAACAGATGGCAGACTTTCATGATTTAGTAAATCAATAAAGTTTCCTAATTAAATAATTTTTCAAATCTCAAAGACAAATCCTTTTTGAAAAAGAGAAGGAACAATTTTGATAGCAAAATTAAGGTACAAAAAAATCCTTATTTCTATTTCGACTTATGCTAATTAATTTTAATTAATTAAAATTTCGAGAATGAACCACTCCTTATGTTTAATGCGATCTCTTTATCTCTATAAATGAAAAGTATTTGTCATTATTTCGAAAGGAAATTATAATAAAACTTTAAAAATGGCTAAGTAATTTAAATTATACAAAACTGGATATACTTCAAACACAAATCTTTGAAAGTAATCACATTCACTGCGCAATACAACTGAATTTCTGAAGAATGATATTATTTATTCCAATTATGAGACACTATTTACGTATATTTTACTAAATTTAATAACTTTGATTAGTGTAAGTCTCATCCAAATTATATTAGCGTCATAGCTGTTTATTATTTCCAATACATAAACTGCACATTCAAAAGCCTCGAAATTTGTAACCATTTCATCATGACAAATAAACCCTTTCTCCTGTAAATATAAATTTTAGTTATAGTACGCGTATTTTATGTTATAGTACGCGTGTTTTATTTTTCAAATGTTCTGGTTCGCAAGATCGCAGTACAACCGGAGTTAAAAGTATATTATTAAAATTATATGTACACTACGCAAAAAAGGTGCATATTTAAATTCATACCTCACCTTAAGTGCAATAAAAGATGGTATTTGTCAACCCATTCAGTTTTAACTGATATAGTCAGTTAGTTAAAGTACATTGCGCAAAAAGGGGGGGACAGTTCTGTATTTCCCGTTCTGCTGAGCCGATTGACAAAATTCAACTTGCATTTTTCATGTTTCGAAAGAGCGACATAGGATATGTATTAGATTTATGTATAGCATTGTTCTAATATAGGTATTTTGACACAAAATCGGATATTTTCTTAAATGTTATGCCAGTTTTTTTTCCATATTTCGATGCTACGACCCAAATTATGCCAAAATGCCAAGTTTTGTAAAACTCGCAAGAGTAGTTTTTAAAAAATTAGTTCTCAAAATCTTAGCTCCTCAATATTAATTGAATTTGGTATTTTAATATCTCTTTTTTTTATTAAACTTATTTGATTCTTTCCTTTACATTTCGAAATTTAGGTTCATTCCAAATAAAATTCGCCCATTTTTTATGATTTATTTTTTAAATTTGTATTTTTAACTAACTTTTGTAAATTTTTATCGAAAAACATTTTGAATTATAACCTATAAAATTTTTACCATCATCTTAAAGTAGATGTATTTCTAAGCATACCTACAGAAAATGAGATTATTTTATTCAAAGTTTCCTAAGCTGTACGTGAATTTACATATCGGCACGTTTTGAAATTCGGCATATTTGTTATAAGAGATAATAACACCAAATGTGGTTTACGCACTTCGTTAAAATTATTCGAAAGTATAAAGATGGCTTTTTTTCCGTTATTCCGCAATGAAAAAAAAAGGAAAGGAAAATAGGTTGCTGTAACTTAAGAAGTTCGTTAAGTGAATTATTCTTGGCGCAAACTAAAAACGATGTCGAAGATAAATTTTGAATTTCTCCGTAAATTTCGCACCAAATTTTATAAAATTTAATATTTAGGCATAATTTGAATAGTAAGATCAAAATACACAGTCCAGTCACATTAATGTGACCACCACGTACTTTCCATGTCAGAGTTAAATAACCAATCACAGAAGGCAGGTGGCAGCACAGTGCAGTTGAGCGTATATAAAGGGTGTGTGAGGGCTTCGGAAAACATTTCAATCGTTGGCGTAATGCAGAAACGAAGCGATTTATCCGACTTCCAAAAGGGCATGATCATTGGCTTTCGGGCCAAGGGTGGAAGCATTTCCGAAACGGCTGAGTTTGTGAACTGTTCGCGTGCCGCCGTGGTAAAAGTGTACCGTGCATGGCAAAATGGGACTGTCCAAAATCAGCGACGTGGCAAATGTGGTGCACCACGGGCCATAGATGACAGAGGCGAACGACGGTTGCGGAGATGCGTTCGGGCAGATAGACGGGCTACCGTTGAGCAACTGACCACCAAAATGAACCAAGGGGCTACCAAAAGTGTCTCCCAAAGTACTATTCAGCGAACATTGCTGCGTCTGGGCCTCCGAAGCAGACGCCTGGTTCGTGCACCTATGCTGACTGCTGTTCATCGACGGCGAAGGCTAGAATTTGCACGCCAGTACAGCAGCTGGACGTCCACTGAGTGGCGACAGGTTGCGTTTTCGGATGAATCGCGTTTTATGCTCCATCGGACAGATGGACGTTGGCGTATAAGGCGTGAAACCTCTGAAAGGAACCACCCTGCAACCATTGCCGGAACGGTCCAAGCTGGAGGCGGGAGCATTATGGTCTGGGGAATGTTTTCCTGGCATTCTCTAGGTTCACTGATCATTGTGGAAGGCACAATGGATCAATACAAGTACGCATCTGTCCTTGCGGACCATGTTCACCCCTACATGCGCATTGTTTTTCCTCAGGATGATGGCATCTTCCAGCAGGACAATGCGAGGTGCCATACAGCTGCCAGTGTACGTGCGTGGTTCGAAGAGCACCAGGATGAGTTTACCGTCCTCCCCTGGCCAGCAAACTCACCTGACTTAAACCCAATCGAGCATCTGTGGCACCATCTCGATCGAGTTGTTCGCGCCATGGATCCTCAAACCGCGTAATCTAGCGCAGCTGGCCACGGCGTTAGAGTCGGCATGGCTCAACATCCCAGAGAACACCTTCAGGGACCTATGTGACTCTCTTCCTGCACGTCTCGCAGCAGTCCGCTCTGCGAAAGGTGGTTATTCTGGCTTTTGACAGATGGTCACATTAATGTGACTGGACTGTGTATATAAAACAATTGGCATGTTGTTTTAGAAAAAGTCTGATTGTGTCAAAGTTAGAACAAAGCTATATATAAATCTAATATATCCTAAGTCGCGCTTTCGAGATATGAAAAACACAATCCGAACTTCGTCAATCGGCCCAGTAGAACGGGAGATGTAGAAATGTCTCATTTTTTTTTCTGCGCAGTGTACTTTCTGACTCTAATAATATTAATTTGGAGAAAAGCAGAAGGTCTGTTTTTTTATGTCAGTGTATCTACTCTCTTTAGTTCGATAAACGACGTAGCAATTGAGAAAAGTATATTCAAGGTGTTCATCTGTAATTTTTGTTCTTATTTTACTTTTAACATGCTTCATATGGAAAAAATAAAAACTATTCACAAATATTAATGCTTTCAGGAAGAACTGACACGAAACGCAATATTTAAGAAGAGCTCGAAATTTTTCTTAAATTTAACATATAAAAAGCGCATTTAAGTTAATTTTCTTTACTTTGAATACTTGATTTCTAACTACTTTTTACGGCCCACTTAGAAGTTCACAAGTAAGTTTAATGTCAGAATATAACAATACGTATACTAAAATCAAATCGGGATTTTCTGAAATCTGCTCTCAGTCTGTGATAAAATGAATTCAAAGTCACCTGTTTTTTGCTTTTTACATAGTGCTGCTCGGATAAAATTGCAGAGTCAGTGAAGTTGTTGCCATACGTGTCGATTTCTCTGATTTGGGTTTAATTCCAAATGTTGTCATTCTTGCGTTTATATGCTGCTTTGGCCTTAAATTAGGTTTGTTTAGTTCATTTTAAATCAGCAGGCTTATCCACTAAAAGCTCATTCTACCAAGTCTCATTTTCAAACGCGATTTTGCATCATCTTGCTCTTATTGCTATAGCTAGAAAATCTAGTTTCGGCTCTTGACTATTCCTGAATTATATCATGCGACAATTCTAACATTCCTTAATTATATCATTTTAAAGTTTGGGCCCCTTGCTATGTAAGCTTATTAAAAGCAGGTAGTATGTAATATTGTTTGCCATAACTGATTAAACAAACTTATTAAATGTTGACGCTTTATGAAATATTTTTCTCAAGACAGAAGAACGAAAATGAATATTTATAATTCTATGTGATAAGAATTTAAAAGATAAAAATTTGAAAAAAAGATAATTTCTAATATTGCCATCTTATACCGTCATAAATACTGTCTTCATAGGACATCGTACTTATTTAACATTATCTGTTAATAAATAGCTGCCAAGAAAAGCAGTTTTACAAAGTTGATATTAATAAAAAAATTATTTCAGATGAGCAGTGTCAAAAGAACATTTTACTGATTTGTCGAAAATTATATTACGGATCCTCAAATATAAAAGATGTGATTAAAAATTTTGTAACGGCTAAAACTAGAAGAATAAAAGTGTAATGAATGGTCCGTATAAGCTAGATCGAAATGTTTGTAATTTTTTTTTTCCTCGGGGAGAGGGGGATAGTTGAAAATATTTCTTTGTTTAGATGATTTATTTTTACGTATACATAACTTGTATTTAATACGGTAAATAAATAGAAATTTCTTGAAATTAACTAAATTTTAATTTTCAAATTATCATATTTTATGAGCTCCCTGAAATAAAACTTTGCACAAGAGAGTCACGTACGAGGCAGCCCTTTGTCCAGTTGCATCAACGGATATAAAAGGTGCGACGACTGGAAGTCATTCTATTAGTTAAAATCAGGAAACTTAATAACAAAGTCGTATTTAAAAAAGCGATCTTGTATCGTTTTAAAGATAAACCGATTCGACTACATTCTAAACAGTCAGTTTTGATGAATTTTTTCAAAAAAAAAAGGTTTTGTTTCCTTAAAGCTTATGCATTAAGCTTCACAAAACTACTTTTACTTTTTTCTCTCCGATACTTGGAAGCAGAATTATGACTGACTGTTCTATGCCGTGAACCGGAACTTTCTGTTTAAGAACCTGGAACCTAATGTCTACAGTTACACAAACTGCCGTAAAATTTAAAATGAGAATTTTTCAATTCCGTATTTTGGTGATGTTCAAAAGATTATTTTGACCTTTTCTATTTGTTATCAAGTGCTTGGGCACAAGATTAGTTTACCAATTTTCTTACTTGGCAACATTTCGTTTTCCTTCAGTTTGTGTTTGCATTATATTAAACCTACTTTTTGAAAAAAATCGATTTTTTCAATTTTTCTCTTACGAAAAAAATTTAACTTTTCAGATATCTCTCCCGCCTTCTTAATATACCTTCGTGGTGTAGTGGTCACCTCGCTCGGCGCGTATTCGAGAGGTCCGTGGTTCAAGTCCCGGCGAGGGCACTGTTCATTTTTCATGTCGTCTGCTTCTAAAATACCTAATGTCTTTACAAACTTAAAACATTATATTAATTTTATGAAACTTTCCACAAATATTCTATGAAATATTGTGGAGTAAATGGACTCAAAGTTTAGATTTATGCACATATCTAGAATCCTTTCAGACAATTGGGTAAATAAAAAAAAGAGAATTTTTTTCGAAAAATAGCTAGTGTATGTACTCAGACAAGTGTCTTTAATAGACATTTTACTTTATCACTCAGATTTTAGTCCATTTAATTCATTATATTTTAATAAATATAAGGGACAAATATAAAAGTAAAATATTGATAAATATTTTTGTGGAAATATGTCTAGTAATCCTGATATTTAACGCAATTTTTACCAAATGTTAAAAAAAATCCTATTTCGATAATAAGTTTATCACATGCTTTCATCATTTTAAGTACTGTTCTGCTAATGACAGATTTATTTGTTCTGTTTTCCGAAATCTGAGTGTCGAACGTAGTCGGATACCATTTGTTTTCTGTTCTGATGTCTTTTCCTCCTCACTTCCTTTTACCTATTCCTAAGTAAATGATATAAAAATCGGCAGTTAGGTGGAATACGACTAATTGTATGCAAATAAAATTTCTCCCAATTCCTCAATGCTTAAGTATTTGCCACAATTTTTATTTAGTACGAAATCTGAATTTTGAGATTAAACACAGGAAGGTATTTTAATTTATTATAGTAATAAAACTTAGAATTTTTTTAATTATGATTTATGTGCTTAATATATAAGTTTTTTACAATGTGTTTCGCTTACCAATTACGCTAACCATTTAGAAATGTAATTTATTCGTAATATTTTAGGAAATTAAGATAAAACCTTTACTCTCTAAATTCTGTTTATTTTCTATATTATTTTCAATTTTGATTTTAATAATGAATTAATTTTACTAATTAACTAAATTATTGAATAAATTATTAATTCAATTAATTAATTAATAATTTTATTAAGATAAGAGTTTTAATAAACTAAAATGTAATATTTCTGATTAAGTGTTATATTTAACAGACTTGTAGAGACATTAAAGTATTTCGAAGCGCCCTCGCCGGGACTCGAACCTCTCGAACATGCGCCGAGTGTACAGGCTATTACACCACGAAGGCATGCTAAGAAGGCGGGAGAAATACCTTATAGACCTTCGAAATCTTGAATAGGGTAATCGGCAGTTACACCGACAGTCAGTTTCTTTGAGAAGAATACCTCCACAGAAAATCAAAATCGTCTAAAAAGATGGATAGTCGTCGACTTAGAGAGTTTTCAGTCTCTAAGACTTATTCACTGTTATACACTTATTTCTAGATTTATACACTTTCTTTCTTATTTACTATTATTTCTTACAAAGCTACCTTAGTTCTGTTTGAATATTAACTACCAAAGACAGCAAATTATAACAAACGTTTCAAATGGCTTCCTTCAGGCTAAAAAATTATTAAGGTTTTTTAAAGTGCGATATTTAATAATATACATTGTAGAGACATAAGGTTATTTTATGAAGCAGGAGGGATGAAAAATGAACAACGCCTTCGCCGGGAATGGAACCACGAACCTCTCGGTTACGCGTCGAGCGTGTTGACCGCTAACCACGAAGGCATCCGAGGAAGACGGGAGAAATACCTTATATACTCCCCCTTTTAAAGGGCGACTGGGGTTTGGGGGACCCAATCGCCAAATCTAGGAAGCGGAGAATCATCATCCACCACCTTTTTAGTTCGGGCGCCAGTGTAGAGGCATTAGATATTTTTTGGAAGCAGGCGAGGTAAAAAATGAACAACGCCTTCGCCGGGAATCGAACCACGGACCTCTCGGTTACGCGTCGAACGTGCTGACCACTGCACCATGAAAGCATGCGAAGAAGGCGGGAGAAATACTTTACAACATATGCTGAAATGTTATGTTTTAAGTCATGTAGCTATGCTCCTCTAGCTTGTAAATAAAATAAAGCTTTCTAAGCGTTCTTATGAGTGCGAAAACACTGCTGTGACTCATACAAAGTGTTTAAAGCGCCTAATATAGACAACTAATAGATTAAAAACGTTTTCGTCGAAATATTTCGTGGGATACTTTTGTTCGTATTGTCATTACTATTCATTTTTCCTGTTTAGATGACTATGAGTAATTAGACAGTTTTTAGCCCAAAGGGATGTTAGCCCAGAAAGGCTATTAGTATGGAAACGGCACTTTGCGTCGAATCACTACAAACGGCTGTATCGCTTTTCAAATTGTTGCCACCAAATATTATCGCTTTGTAATAAATATATTTAACGAAATTAAATAATGCAGAATCTGCATCAATGCAGGTATGCCTCTCGCACTGTGAAAAAACAATGATACCTATAGCCATCAAATTTTGAATAACGTAGCCCTCCACTCGAATAGGGGCACCTGGGAGCCCGAAACTCGAACTTTGAATTTTTTTATGATCTATTTCATGTTTTTAAGCTTCAAAGAATTTTTATTAAGAAACTCAACGATTACAAAGCGAGTAGTGATAACACATTGTACGGAATAAAATATTTCTATCTCCAGCCCGCGAGACTGACTATCGGAAATTTTAAAAATATGCTGTTTTTAAATATTTTTAGCCTAAAGGGGCATTACCCTAAATGCTCTCGAAGCGTGGATGTATGTGTAAATGAAATTGAGTAATATAAAATCTAAAAGCTTTCAGCGTTTTTTTTTTCCTTTTTTACGTTTACATTTCCTGTCATAAACTAACACTCGATATTAATTCTCAGTTGAGGAAATTAATTTACTTTTATCATAGATCAATTGCTTTTAATTGTAGCTCTGATGATACCGGCTTACTTTCACGCAGGGTAATGTATAGATTTCTCATTTATAGTGACTGTTATAACCGAGGAATGTTGAGAGATTAATTCTTTTGAATCCTCGTTAAAATACTCTGCAACTGTGAGTTATAATTTTCATATGATAAACGATAATGCTGTTTTGGACTGAAGAGAATTTTTCACGATTACAATACTTCTCACAAGGAAGTAATACACTTACATACAACTTTGACTAGCCTTCGTGAAAAATCTAGTCATGTAATTTAACATGATGCCTGTAATGATGCGTAACTGCCATATTTATGTAATCAAGAGAATTCCTTTATGTAGTTTTTTGAAAAATGTCCAGGAAATTAAATTTTCTAAACGCATTCTTATTGCCTGTTTGTCCTGCTACTATCCTTAATAGTAGAAACCTCTCAGATCTCTTCAATGCCCACTTCAAGAGAGCTACCACCCTCGTCGCGAAACTTCCCTAGGTCGATGAATGAAGGGACGATGTGTCGGTGCGATGATGAAGTTCTTGCAAAGTCAGAAGGGATCATATCGCACATTAAGAGTAACTTGTTTTCCTTACATAATATAAGTAAGATTTTCAAGTGTATTAAATGAGCACTAAAGGGCTCAAAATCGTTTTGTTTACATAACATAAACAACAATGTCTAATTCATTAAGGAAGCATTCAAATAGTCAAAATCGAATTTCTTTGAATTTTTAAAATCGGACATCAGTAATAATTCTTGGATTTTTAAATTTAACACGTTCAAAGGTCTGTGAAATCTGAAAAATAAAATCAAAGCATACTTTTTCATGTTACACCGAAACGAACGTCCCATGTTTGATTTTTGGAACGTGGTTAATTCGCAGAAAACATCATTTTTCGAATTCTCATTATTTGAGTAAGCGAATAGATCTGCCTACGTTAGGCAGCTTGGTGTTGGGATTATTTAGATTTTTATTACATTTTGATCACATGGAAAGCCACAAGATATATCCCACAACTCTAAATGGTGGTTTACTAATTTCCACTCACTTTTCTGTATATTTTCTGTATATACTAGTAGTGTAATTAGAGAGCGATGGTGTGGCTCAAGCAGCAACTTTCTGGAGATGACATTTTTCGTGAGAAACTTAATTTTATGATGGTTAATCATACAGACTTTGTGGGTGCTGAAAGAAGGATCAGGATTTAATGCATTATGTAAAGCCAACTACGGTTTATCTGCCTAAATGGGAGCAATGCTTTTATAGAGGACTAAGATTCTTTACGAAGAACTTAGAAGGAAACTGGATCATATTCCCATTACAGATAACTACGAACTCGTGAAAATGCTCAGGTCGAATTACGAGTTTCAGTGGCTTTCCCACTTGATCAATGGTTCGCAGCAGAATTACAAGATGCTAAACTGTCATACAAAATTGAACTGAGGAGAGAATTGCTTTTACACTGGACAAAGTGTTTAAAGAAATCACGACGAAATTTCGTCAGCTTCATATTCTTGTCATCCTTTCTTTACTCAATCGACACTTTTGAACAAAATATAAGAACATCAATTAAATTATGATCCCAATGGCATAAGTAAAGCAGAATTCCTCTCTAAAAGAGAAATATTTTCAATAAAAGATTTTCATTTCTATAACTACTGGCGAAGGCGAAATAGAGAGAAGGAAGAACAATCAATTTGAAGATTATTCTAAGATACAATCTTCAGAATGCAGTTCGAAATAGTGTAATATTTCTGCGAATTTTCCTTGCAATAAAAGTTATTCGTTCTAAGAAGAATTTTTCCGAATATATTTGCTTAAGACTCAGGTAAGACCTAAAAATGAGTATCTTGCGGTTAAGAAATCTTACTACGCTGTCTACTGAATAGCAACTGGAGTAATGAAAGAAATTTCTAGAATGTCACTGACGATTTTGCTAACAGAAAAACGAGCCAAACTGCATTTCATAATGCTAGAAGTAGTTTTATTTCAAAAATAAATCACAGAGCGTTTATTTACTTCCCTAAAGTCGCTTTGACATTTTCTAGATATTTTAGCGTGCAATGGGAGGGGCGACAATCAGAACGTCTCGGGTGGCAAATGATGTAGCTACGTTATTGTACTTAATTTATTCATTAGAATCATCACCGATTTAGAGAAAAATTCCTGTTTAACATTAGCATGAACTTTATATTATCATTCTTTAAGTTCATTTTGCGTAATTCTACAATTAATGCACGATTTGAGAGCAATATAGAATATCTTCATTGGCAGTTGAACTATGGTTTTTGGAAGAGATCGTTTTACACCGATTTGAGTTTAGTACAAAATCCCGCAAAATTTCCTTTGTCGTATAGATATAAAGCAAGATGATAAAAAAAGAGTCAAATAAAAATAAATCCTTTGTAAAAAATAAATAAAAATAAATAAAAGAAAACGAACCAATCGTTTTCTCGGATATCGATGCAAAGACTAATCCGTCCAAAGTAGAAACTAAAAGTAAATATTATATCTAAAAAGAGTTTTTAAAGACATCAAAAGAACGGTCTTAAAGCCAATCTCTCTGCCATTGTTTTGCACTTAATAGCAGCTTTGGATCCTATTCTACTCTAGGCAATTTTTTGTTATTTTATTTAGGATATTTTTTTCTTCCCGTCTCGCAAGCGACAGATGAAGGGGTTTTCTTGCTTATTTCGATTTTGATAAGCCGTTACGCGATATCAGGGAATCGATTTATCGGCAGATGGTGTCAGGCTGCACGTGATGCACGTTCGCAGATCGCTTTTGAGTGAATACAGAGTTGAGAAGTAATCTGCGAACGTCGCTGAAAAATTGACATCAAGTTTAAAATAAGTGGTATTAATGACTGCACAGGTAGAGGCGTAAAAGTGTCAAAATCTTGTGCAGCCACTAAGAGATTCAAGCATTACATAAGAGCTTTCGATTGATTTGGATCATTTACTCATGTAAACACAGCAGGGACTGAAGCAAAGAATAAAGTTGGAAGTACTTGGAAGATATACAATGATTATGCAAATTAAAAATTTGATGAAGCAAAATACAGTACAAATATTTTAATTAATTTAAAAGCGCATTTGTTATTCACAGACACAGCCATTTCATCTCTAAATCCTAGTCTCTAAAATGAAGGATGTTAAAATAATGTGACATATAATTAATTACCTTCATAATTAAATTATGATGCCAATTACCGTTGTAATTTAAGTTATTAATTATATTTAACGTTCTTTGTTTCAAAATTATTTATCTTTTGTCTTTCTTAGCATTAAATGCAATGTACGTAAATATGTTCCCATTATGTTGTAAAGATTTTCCTCCTCTCCATAACGCATGCTTTGAGTTTTGGAAACACGTCTGACTGACAATCGGGAAATGCAGAGTTCGAAACTTGGGAGTGGGCATTGTTGATCTTTAATAACACTCTACAAGAGACGCCAGAGCTAAAATATGGTGGGTGATAACTCTCGGATTTGGCAAGTGCGTCCTTTCTTCACCTGTTGCCCTCTAAATAAGGGAGAATGGAAGGAATTTTCTCTTTTCGTATCCCGTGCCTCCTTGATGTAGTTGGAAGCACGTCTGACTGGCAATCGGGAGAGGTCTGGAGCTGAATTTTGGTAGAGGCATTGGTGATTTTTCATGTTTCCTGTTCCGATACTCTACTCTATTACGTTATTTTAAGAATAATATCTGGCAAGTGACATATATCCGCTATTGTTAGCCTTAGCTTCTGCTGCTTTTATCCAGAGAATATTCTACAACCCTTGCTAGAATTTCGGGTCCTTACTCTTGAACTACTCGCCGAATATTATCTTCCACCTGTTGTATGTTTCGTGACTAATTTGCCCTTTAAGTAGCTCCAGAGAAGAAAAAAGATCTGGGGTGTTAAATTTGACGATAAATCTCGCAATATCAAAGGCCATTTAAAATTCGAAAATCGGGAAGTTTTGCATTTTCAGAAAGTTGCCCTCAAGAAATTTATTGTTTGTTGCTGTTGTTGAAAGTATTGAACCAGTCGATAAATAGCCAACAAGACGCTTTTTTAACAATACAACGTGCCCCCTGTATCAAAATATTGAGTGATGGTTTTCAAATGAAAATTGATCAGGTTTCGTCTTTTGCTTAGTGGTGAACTTTTCCTACACAAAATCTCCAAATATTGGCCGTACTGCTCTGAAAAAAAAAAAGAAAGAAGCAGGAAAAACGTATTTAACCATAACGCTAGTAATGCACCACTAACAGCAACCCATTTCAACTATCATGCAGTCCCTGACCATAATATTATGAACACTTCATATTTATTATTCGCTAATTAATATTAAAATAAGAATTCAGCTTCAGTAATGAAGCACGTTTTTACAGCAAAAAATATATATTTAAATAATTATTAATTGTACATTACGATAAAACTCTTCGAAGTAAAAATATTAAGATATATTAAAATGATAGGGAAAAGTTAATATTTCATTATTCCATTCTTATTTACTGCATTTACCTGACTAGATAAACTTCATTGTATACTTAAATCCTTTTCTTGCAATGATCGTTAAGGTTCTATTATATATGATTCCCTCAGTGAGTATAACTGTATTTGAAATATTTTCCTTAGATTCTACATTATTTAGAACCTCCCACGCACTTTCGATAGGATTAAAGTGAGCCGAATTGTTTGTAGAGAGAGAATATTATAGTAGTCTTTTATGAGAATATTATAGTAGTTAAAGACTTTTTTTAACTTTTAAAGTAGTGGGCATGATTCTTCATCATGCATAAGTAAAAAATTTTTATCACTGGTAAACCATTGCAATAATTGAGATTTTAATTTTGTCTCTAGATCTGTTACATACTATATATAAGCTTATTTCATTGCTCCTTACACCACACAAACCTAACCTACGTTTCTTCCATTAATCTCAAACAATGTCATGCTGGACGTTTTATCATCTTATCCATGTAGTGAGAATGTTACTTTTCGTATGAAAGTATAGGGAGTGTACCCACTTTTAGAACTATTTCGAGGCAGTTTAGTTAATATTTAAATTAAAAGAGTATTTTTTAAATGTTCTAACAGCCTCTTTATCGGACTAGAAGTCTGCATCTTGATTTCCATGATAAAATGGATTTTCAGTAAATTTTCAGCGCTACTGATTTCCATTCCTTTTCCACTACTTTCCAAAGTCCATCGCTCGTGTTGGGTTTGCGCTTAAAAAGTATTTTCAAACCATTTTTTGCTGCAGTCGTTTAGGTAAACCAGTGCTTTATCAAAGGTCACAATATACACTGCTCGACATTGAAAATGCAACACCAAGAAGGAGCGGTCAGAAAGTGATGAAATTTGGAAAAACGACAGAGACAGCAAGCAGCAATAAGTTCTCTTTGTTCCAAAGTGATAGTCAGAATACAGAGAGAGAACGGCGTCGGCTCAGTAGGATGTAGGACCACCACGAACAGCGATGCACGAAGAAACACGTATAGGCATAGAGTCAATAAGAGTGCCGATGGTGTCCTGAAGGATGGCTTTCAACCATTTGCCACAGTTCGTCTTCTGAACGAGGCAGGGGCAGAGTCTGCAAACGGCGTCCAATCACATCCCACACATGTTCGATTGGTGATAGGTCAGGAGAGTACGGTGGCGAGGGAAGCATCTGTATGCCTTACAGAGCATGTTCGCAGATGCGAGCACTGTGCGGTCGGGCGTTTACCTGCTGAAAAATTGCATTAAGCAGCCCCTGAAGGTAGGGGATTGCCACCGGCCGCAGTACATTATCCAAGTATCGTTGGGCCGTCATAGTGCCCTGAATACGAACTAGAGGTGGCCTGAAATCGTAGGCAATAGCGCCTCAAACCATTATGCCACGTTGTCGCGCGGTGGGACGTTCCACAGTTACTGCCGGATTAGATCTGTCTCCACGTCGACGACACACACGTATGCGGCGACTGTCACTGAATAAACATAAGCGTGACTCATCTCAGAACACGACGTTTCGCCATTCTGTCATCCACATCGCTCCAGTACGGCACTATTCTAAACGTTGACGTCTATGCTGTGGGGTCAATGGCAGTCTTCTTAACGGACGCCGTGAGTGCAAGCCACGTTCAACCAATCGACTTGAAATGGTTCTCGTCGACACGGAAACATCCAGGGTATCTTGCACATGCTGCAAAATCGCGGTACAAGTGCCTTGCGGGACCACCACAGCTTATCGGCGGATGCGTCGATTCACGCCTGCTGACGTCACTCTGGCTGCACTTGCACCCCTCCTTCTTCCCAAATTCACTTGTTCCAACAATGTTCTCTATAGCCGATGCACGGTGCTCGCATCCATGTGAGTATCAGCTGCGATTTTACGTAAGGACCAACCCGCCCCTCTCAGTCCGATCACCATACCCCTCTTAAAATCGTCTATTTGCTGGAAGTGCCTTCGTTGACGGCGGCCTAGCATTCCCTCTTATTACACTTATCCTCCGTTATTTCCAGACAAAGTATGGAACCAGCTTTCTTCCATACTTTGTCTGGAAATAACGACACGAATATTTTCTGCACGTTCCTTCCCTTATATCTTACTTCACGTGCGTCGGAGAGCTGCGCATTTACATCATTCGTATTACTCAGTGACGTACGTCTACTCTAAAACTTGCATAAATTTCTGACCACTCCTTGGTGCTGCATTTTCAATGTCGAGCAGTGTTTTTTCCCATTTACCGTATTTTATGGACTATAAATAAGACGAACGTTTTTCTTCAAAAAAATTGCCTCCAAAATTCAGTTGCGTCTTGTACTCGAAATTAATATAAAAATGTCCAGTGTTTGATTTAAAATTCCCGCCATTCTTAAAAATGGTCATGTATTCGATGCCACAGGAAAACTATCTGTATCTGGTAACATTGGCTAACGGCAGCAACTGGCAACACTGTCTGCCTCCCGCCTCGCCATCACAAACCCAGAAATATTGGCTAGCCTATGATGCGTCATTGCAGTCTACCTTGCCAGTGAACTTGAATTAAAAGTGACTTCTGTATGAAGAAAACAACGATGACAACGAAGAGGAAGAAGAAGGAAGTTCAGATGAGGATTTTCAAGAATTTTAAAGGCCAGTTTGGTTTTACAGACTAAGAATTTTGTTTTAGTCTGGCTTTGCAATCTAATAATAAAAATAGTAAAAATGTTATTTTTTTAAATGCTTAAAAATTAAGGTTCGTCTTATATTCCTCAAAATACGGTATCTCTTGCTTACGAGTTTTCATACAGGGTTCTGCAAATTGTTCTGCGTTGATCCGCATGCTGAACAAAAAAAGCTGCTGAACATTATGCTTGCTTTTTAGCATTTTTAAGTAGGAAATCTTGGTTTGTTATTTTATATATTGTTGCTACAGATGTATTTAAAGACTGATACCTGCATCGGCAGATTTTCTCATGTTAATAAAGATTTAACTTTAGAAGTATTAAAAACAGTATGTACCTTTCTCCGGTACTCGTTTAGAATCTTCTTTCTATGTAAAAATAATAATTGACGGTTTTTCCCTTTCCGATTAATAATGTTACTTATTTTGCACTTAGAAGTTTTAATACTATGCATTTCACAGCATTTTTGAATTATGGAATGGAAATATGTCTCTTTGCATAGCGCAGAAAAGTATCCTTCAATGTACATGTAATATTTGAAAAGAATAAGTAATTTAAAAGTAGCAGATGATATTTCTTATTTGAAATAATAAGTTTTTGCCTGAAATTTTATTCCAAAACATTTGCTTTTTTTTTAATTTTCATCAAAATCGTTCTAAAAATATATAAACTCCTTCTTTATTTTTACATATTCGGCTGTATATGCCACGGTTTGTTCCCTAACACAAACCTAGGCCCTGACAGGCACGAAATTTCACTAATTAAAGCCCAATTTTCCGAAATCTGCCATGAGAAAGATATTTTCCGTATTTTAATGTCAAAATGCCCCCAGAACTTTATACCTGAATTTAAGTACTTTTAATATATTGCCGTAATTTTTTGGATGTATTTTAAGACACATGCATATATACGTTCTTACAGATATCCAAAAAATATTTTAGGCCGTAAATCCACGGCCTTGCCGGTCAGAGGGTTAGAAACGCAAAACGTTTTAGTATGGTTACAAATTTCACAATTATCAATCCAAAACGAGCATTATATGTAAGTTTACTTGCATCATTTCATCTTTTAAAAAAAAATTCATATTTATTAGCCTAACCGTGTAAGGTATTTCTCCCGTCTTCTTCGCATGCCTTCGTGGTGGAGTGGTCTGCATGCTCGACGTGTAACCGAGAGGTCCGTAGTTCGATTCCCGGTGAAGGCGTTGCTCATTTTTCATGTCTCCTGCTTCGTAATAACCTAATGTCTCTACAACCTCATCTTCACCAGTCTTTCACTCAGTTTTATTTTATTAATTTCTCATAGGACTTCATTATTCTTTAGTATTTTATTTTATTCATTGCTATGCGAGTTTTTATTATATTTACGCAGTATGCTTATGGATATCTATAACTCCGCTATCCTTAGCCTATTTTTTTTATCTTTACTAAATGATTTTCTTCCTTCTTTCTAAGTACTCTCTCCGAATGTTTTCTATAATTCTTTTTTCAACAAAGTGTTAATCAAAATTTTGCATCATAATTCTCCTTAAATTGTGATAGCGAAAGCAATATAATATCATTTGTTTCTTGATATTATTCACCGTTCATTCTGAAGCTTAAATTCTTTTGGCTACGTCTTGTTAAGAAAGGTTGCCAACATTTAAAAGTCTCTTGTTTGTGGTTATTTTTAATTGAAGAAATATCTTCACAATTGAAGAATATATCACAATCAGTTATCCATAAAAAATTAATACAGTTATTTTTTTAAGTTGAAAATTAAAGCAAATCGCTATCAAGTTCTCAATTTATTATTTCACGCAATAAGAACAGTAAAATAATCTTATCTCAATCCACATTATAACTTCACAGTATCTAAATTGATGTCTTCAGGAATGATAAATGGATATCTGAGCCTCATTATATGCCAAGAAAATTTTAGTTAGTTAATTATATAGTCTTCATGAGCTGTGTAATATTAACTCAACGTCCTTCAGACCCTTTTAGATTGCCAAACGAGTTATTGCCCCGTCTACGTAAGTACGACAAAGTCCGTGAAGGTTTTAAATAAAGCTTAAGCATGTGTTTAAACAGAAGGCACCATTTGTGCATAAACTCAGCACTTGCGGTCGCAAAGATAACATAAGGTTATATTTACAACTTAAAAGCCTCATAGAGACACCAGATTCTTTGTACTACGTATTAAGTTATGCACACTCTTTGTCGCACTTCATTTAACTTCTTTCCTCGAATTTCATTAAAGATATATGTCTCATTCAATTAATTCAGTTCTCACATCGCGGTAAGTCAAAAATACATAAAAATGTAAAATATTTTCATTGAAAACTGTAAAATACAGAAAAATCTAAAACACCAAATGCAGTTAAAAAAATTTGCAATTTAAAATTAGAGTTTCTACGCAAAAACAAGCATTTCGGCCAAAGCTAGAAAGATAAAATTTTCGGTGCACAAAATTTAAAGCTAAGTTTTGGTCTCTCTGGGCAAATGTTGGTGCACCAACTGACTTAAATCTCTGCTCTAATAAAGACTTCCGAATGCAAGCAAATAGCCGCCATGTTAGGCCTAATGCGACTTACACTTTTAAATTGTGGATAATTCTATAACTCTCGCCTGTAAATTAACTAGAGGCACAAAATCTTAACCGGAACGTAAGAACAACATAAATTAATCACTTTTAAAATTAAAAATGCACAATTTACCAACATATAAGAATAAAAGAGACAGAGCTTATCGAGCCGTGTGAGTGGGGTGGGTATATATTTATAGGTATACCAGAAAAGTTTGAAATCCGGCATTCTATAGAATGTCTAGGCATTAATGCTTAAAACTAGGCGGCAATGTATGAAAGGATTCATATTTCCCACATTTCCTAAGCATTCTATAGAATGCCAAATGACAAACCGGCAAAGTATGAAATACATTTCCGATTCGTTTCGAGGAACCGAAAGTACTTACCAGAAATTAGTAAATCAGTACTAAGAAGAAACCTTGGGAATACTGGCTGCTGAGTTGCTAGGATGTGATGTTTGGGGAAAACGAAAGCACATTCATTTACCCTGTTAAAGAAACCATCAGTACTATACAGTATTACGTCACGGAAGCTGAGCTATTTCCGTATCACATGAAAACTCATTCGAGTATTGCACATGGACGAAATGTTAAAAGAATTTTCGACGAAATACCAAAACGGTAAAAGTAATGATATTGAACCTGTATAACCCCCTTTATAAGCCCTGCCAGAAAAAACAAAACGCTATTAAAAAGGGCATGGATGTGAAACTTATGATTGTTTCCGAATTTAATTTCTGTTGTTAGGTAGATTTTGTTAATTCCCAGTCTCAGCCAGATAGAAAACACAAGTTTATTATGTTGTATCAAGACCATCTCACTATTTTTTACGTATTTCAAATAATGGTTTTTAACAGTTTTTTAATGGCACTCTTTAATTACTTTTTCAAAATAGCGTTTGTATTTTTGAAGAATAAACGTCTTTTAAATAGCATACTTATCATAATATTTTTTTGTACTTTTCCAAAAGAGTATTTATCATTCTATAAAATGTCTAGGTACAACGCCTAGGGGAAGTATGCAATAATTCTCATATTTCATACCTTGCCTTAAAACGTCTGGCATTACATACAATGCCTAGGCATTCTGTAGAATGCCGGCGTTTCATACTTTGCGGGGAATATGTACATATAATATCAGAAATTTTTATTTAAAAAAATTATGCCAAGTATTTCTGAGCAATATGCTGCTGAAAATGAATTTGTAAGAACAATAAGTAAGAAATTTAGATCCAGTTTCCCAAACATCCAAAAGAATTGTAATTCAATACCACGAAATTTCAAAATTCCCTATAAATATATAAAATTTACCAAACGTCAATAGAATTAAAGAAACGTGAAACGCAAAAAACTTCCAAAAATAAATACATAAGAAGAGGAATGCAGTCAAATCTGACATTTAAAGAAATAAATTAGCATTTCCTAGGTGTTTTTTAAGTTGGATAATCTTTTTAATTTGTTAATGAAATATCAGCTGAGTGCATGCATATAAGATTTCTAACAATTATCTCGGCCATTTCTAAATTTGTTTAATAAATAAACTTCACAATATATAATCCAGCTGCAGTCATCTAGAAAACAAAAACTAAAATCTTTTCATGCTTCTTAAAATTCAATGCATGATTCATTTACAGATTTGAAATACAAATTGCAACGTTTTACAACTAATAGTTTCTGAATTCGACAAATAGAAGTTCTAAAACACCTACAGCGAGTTATTGCCTACACTTAGTAAGTTGCATCAAATGAGATGCTAGTGTTGTAGGTTTGAGACTTAAGGATGTTGTTGTAATAAACTGGAATGTTTCCACCAAGACAAGTTGCGTAGTTTGTAATATTTTGTGTAAAAAGAATTTGCTTTAAGTTATCATTTTAAGTTAGTAAAACTCATCAAGAGTGACTGATAAAGTTCTGATTTGACATTGTGCATTAGGTTGACAGCCTAAGATGTACCAAAGGCGATAATTCGCTAAAATGTTAATTTAAATTTTGTGGTTAGCTGCTAAGGTTAAATTATTTCCCACTATAGAAATTATAATTTAACTCGCCACTTGAAGAAATATTCTAAATAATTTTAACAACAGAAGAACTGATACGACGTTAATGCAATTGACAGTGATCAGCAATAGAAATTAGCCATTTTTGTTTTCTTGACATAAGATTCAAACTCCTGGATGCGAAATTTTGTGGCTATACTCATTTTAATGATAAATCTCACTAATAAGAAATTTATAAGTTCCCCAAAAGTTCAAAGCTGGCATAGGAATTTTAAGAACAGAACCACGAATGTTTTGACAGAGAACAGACTAACCTTAAAACTGCGGGTTACTGAAACAGTTTTGTAACCAAATAAAAAGGAAAATGTGAAGAGGTATTGCTATAATCTTGTGACCGTCCCATGGGAAATAAATTGAGGACTCGCATTCAAAAGCAGGTTTAAACTTATACTAATAAAGGATGCCTTTTACCAACTCTCACCTGTACCGTCATGCACTAAGATAATTAAGCATGCTTTTGCAGTCTTTGGAAACTTAACGCCAGCATTTATTGCAAAGAAAAACCACTATAAAATCAAAACTAAGTGGAATATTTAGTCTGATTAAATAATGCACGGTCAGCACGCTCGACGCGTATTCGAGACGTCCATCGTTCGAGTCCCGATGAGGGCATTGCGCATTTTTCATGACTCCTGCTTCCAAATAATCTAATACCTCTACAACTGGCGCCCGAACTAAAAGGTCGTGGATTATGATTCTCCACCACCCTAATTTTGCGATTGGGACCCCTAATGCCCAGTTGTCCCTTAAAAGGTGGAGTGTATAAGGTATTTCTCCCACCTTCTTCGCAGGCCTTCGCGGTGTAGTGGTCAGCACACTCGACGCATAATCTAGAGGTCCGTGGGTTGAGTCCCGCCGAGGACACTGCTCATTTTTCACCGCTTCTGCTTCCAAATAACCTAATGGCTCTACATGTTTAACTACAGTGAACTTTTGCTTATTCGAAGTTGATGAGATTTGCAAAAGGTAGAATAAACATAAATCATAAAATGGATTAGATTGACACTTTTACCAATGACAACTGGGCAGCTAAATTGCTAGCAATTTAGCACATCAGCCAGAGAGCCATACTAAAAAAACTATCTAAAATCATAGCCATACTAAAGAAACTATTTAAAGTCAACATTAACTGGGCTCTCTCTCTCTCTCTCTCTGGATCGAACCATAGATCCAGAACGTTTTAAGCATTTAAGCCACAACAGCACAACCAGACTGCTACCACGAAATGTTCAGGGCTTCTCGCGATAGATAATAAGGATGTTTGTTCCTTTCATAATCATAATCTTTCTTTTCACAGCTATTTCCATATATTTAAAGGCATTTTAAGAACTTATATCTTTAAAGTATTTATAGAATTTATATCATTACAGAAAATCTGCTTTTATTTTCTTCAATTTCTCTTTTTTTAAAAGTGTGGATTGATTTTGAAACAGAAATGTTTGGATAAATGAAGATTAACTCACAGACATGTTACTGTAATAAATTAACTTACCGCTCAGCAGGTGGCCTCAGTTGCAATGTCTGCTATGTGCTGCGACTAAAAGACAGACTCAGCTACTAAAGCGCACGAATATTTTGGCACACGGTGTGGTATTCTCGGTAGTTAACTTCTAGCTATTGTACATCCACTGAAGCCTTTGAAAGTCTAGATGCATTTGTATATATCCATACTGATATTAAGATAATCAAGAGAAACTGAGGATGTAGAGGTAGCAGAACTGAAACAAAACTGTTAAGTTAAACCGAAAAACTTACTTATTTACAAGCATAACAATTCTTCTATTTCCAAACCACAGATAATCTAAAACAGCAGTTATTATGCTTCTGATAAACAAAGAACTAAGAAATTATTTCTGAAGTAATTTCCTGCCAGAAGATCAAAAATTTTTTAAATCGGCTGAATAAGGTTAATTGCTGATACAACAATAATAAAGCTTGCGAAATTACACATTACTTAAGAAATTCGCTTTTGAAATGCTTATTTTTCGTATATTTTGTTCCACTAATCTGTATTAACAATACACTGTCATTTATGAAAGCAAATACGGAGAAAATTAAGAACCTACTGAAGAAAAACCTTCTGATACAGTGCGCTTTCATCTTCCTTTGGATTAGATCTCTGTAACCGTAATCTCCCAATGAATGAAATTAGGGCAAACGCCAGATGCGATTAGACCTCCTCATCGTTACAACGAACAAAGAAAAGCCATCCATATACATTACGGTTTATCTACTGGTGGGTAGATAATAAAGTGGTAGGTTGTCTAACGATCAATGGTAGTCACTCCGCGATTGTTATGTTGCATCTATGGAAAATTCAATTATAATGGACACTGAGTTGAGCCTGAGTGTTGCAAATTAATATTACAAACTCTGTTGAAAGGTTCGTTCTTCGATGATAATCATACATTAATAACTCTCATAGATCCCAAACAGACACTGCAAAGAAAACTAATGAAGATAAAATGGAGCTATACAGTATCTTTTTGTTTATCTATCAAGTGCATGGATGAATATTGATGAGAAATAAAAATAGTCTTAAAAAATTGTTAAAATGATATTTTATTTTTAGCCCAAAGGGCGTTAGCCCAGAAGTGCTATTAATTTCGTTTTGGCATTTTGCGTTGATTCACTATAAAAGGGCGAATCACTTTTTAAATTGTTGCCACCAAATATTAGAGCTCTGTATTATATTTAAAGAAATTAAATAATGAAGAATCTACATAAATGTATGTATGTTTCTCGCATTGTGATAAAACAACGGTACCTACAGCCATCAAATTTTGTATAACGTTCGTCTTCACCCGAATATGGACATCTTGAAGCCCGAATTTTGAATTTGTTTTATTATCTATTTCATATTTTGTAAAGCATTTATGAGTTTTTGATTAAGAAACTCAACGATTTCAAAGCGAGCAGTGGCAAAACTGTACGAATTTTTTTTTAATTTTAAAAAATAAAATATTTTTATTCTCAGCGGATGAAATTCTAAAGATATGCTCTTTTAAATATTTTGTGATATTGCTGTTGAATTGATTTTATGGTTTAAGTAAGAAGAACATGATATTTAATAGGTAACGAGCAGTTAAGAAAAAGCCCCCTTGAGAGTAATATAAAATTTGAAAACTTTCAGATTTTTTTTTCATTGATTAATGTTGATATATAATAACATTATTTTGCTGCTGTACATAATATTTTCTTCGTAAATAACAATGAAAAAATCTGATGTGTACACCACATGACTTCCTTGTACGGAATATTAAATTATACGCATTTTGCATTTCAATTAAACTTATTGGATTGAATTAAATCTACTTCATCAATAGCGCATAAACCACAACAGAATAAATTCACTCTTTAATATTCTTTATATTTGTTTACCAGAGCGAAACTGAAACTCTGGCACTAGCTTCTTAACAGCGTTATATCTCATTCATTTTATAACTCATCAGAATGCACAAAATTATGTATATCATCTGGAGAATAACCTAATCATTGCCACATGTTCTATTCAAATACTGTAATAAATCTAAAACGATGTGTAAAAGAAATTAAACAAACAAACTTCTGAGTAAAAGACTCAGGCTTGACCATGGCCAGATTCAGAAGTGGGCATCTTCGATGCATGAAATTCAAAGAGGGAGAAAAGACCTTCTCCTCGTGTGCCTGTTCCTATCCCTGCCTCTCCTGCTCATCTACTGGATTGTATAGGCGTCTTCCTGAGACAGCTGTCGGCTGAGCAGGACGACGTCATCGATTTACTCGTGCGGCAAGGTCTCTTGGAATTTGTGTAGGCTGTCCTGCCCCAAGGGGATTAGAAACGATAACAACAACAAAAGAAATTAAGCAAAAAAAAATAAACAGTTTTTCACAGACGATTCAGTATTTCTCATTCAATTAATTCAACTGTCACTTCGCGACAAGGCAAAAATACATAAAAACTCAAAATATCTATATTAAAAATTAGGAAGTAAATCTGATACACTTATTTCCTCGGATAAATTCCAGAATGGATTAAGCAAGATTTAATTCGCAATAATAAAAGAAGGCGTTAAATTGTTATTGGGAAGCTTAGTTTCTCCAGATGGGCAACAAATCAAATATTCTCCTAAGATTCAAATGTAAACAAATATGTCCGCAATGAGAAAAATGATTAGGCTTAGACGCACGTAAGCAACTTTTAAATGTTGATAATTCTACAAATCTTGCATGCAAATTTGCTAAAGGCATAAAACCCTTAACCGGTAGATAAGAAAAACATAATTCAATCATTTTTAAAGCAAAAAATGCACAATTTACGAAGATATGAGGATAAAAAAAAACTGAGCTCTCTGAGCCGGTAATGGAATGGATATATATATATATATATATAAATTTATATACTTTTGGTGCGTCCAATTGCAACCAAAATACGAGCTGCACATCCACATGTTATAGCAGTCGTATATACAAAATTTCAACGTTCTGGGGCTACGCGTTTTTGAGTTATGTGAGATGCATACATACATACGTACGTACGTACGTACGCCCAGACGCCACAAAACAAATCTCTTCAGAATCCTTTTTAAATCAGTTTTATAATTTTTTGGGGGGAGAGTCCTTTATTCTGTTCTTAAGTACGAGTATCTCTCAAAAACATCGTTAAATTGCATTCGATAACGATCAAAATAGATATTTTTGTTGAAATATGATGCCCGAAATTTTTTGCGATTATGATACTTCCATTTTACTTCGTAAAAGAAAGTAAAAAAAGGAGGAATAATGAAAGAAAGAAATAACAAATAACAGAAAAGGGTTTTGAAATAAATTTGCATACCGTAATAAATTAAACTATGAAATAAACTATATAATTAAATTAGGTATTGAAATAAAATCAGGAACCGAACAAGTGTTTATTCGTCGATCTTAAACTGTTCGTTAAGTATGAGCAACGTCACATGCTTGACGGGGTTCAATGCGACTTAGAGCGTTACCCCCGAGAGAAACTCGTCGCTCTCTAAACCTAAAAATGCGTTAAAATTGAAAAGAGGTGATTGACGGCTTAACTGTTTACGGTCTCTTAACAGTGAGGATGTATCAGTATCACACAAAGGGAAGTTCACTTACAGAAACGGGAAATAGGAATGTACTTCGGTCCCCTTTCAGCTGGTATTGCAATGAAACTACTTCTCACTTGAAAGCGAGCTTTTACGAGACCATCTTTGTAATTTTCAGATAAGAGAGTAGGGAGCACAAAAGAAATTTTTCTCTTGAGTGGAGACGAGTAGGCAATTTTCTAATTAGTTGCTGATAACTGGTGAGAGGTTCAAAGAAAAATTTATTGAGCCAATATCGGACACAAAAATTTTATCACTGGAGGAAAAAAAAGTAGCAAATATTTTAATTTTGCAGGCCGGTGAAGTAGTTAAGAAATAAAAAACATTATACATAATATTTCAGATTCCATCATTACATATTTCTCAAATAGGTCGCAAGGTTCCAGCTAAAGAAGTAAATCAAATTGGGTACGCTCTCATAAATAATAGTGTGGGTAGTATGAGATCTTTTAGAAAAAGTGGACAAATTTTTATGCTGACCATCTAAAGAGAAATTTCTAACTGCCAATTTGTGCTTTCTCGAACTAAAGATAATTTAGGGACGAAGAAAGGAAGAGTTCTATAATATGCAAAATGCCTCTGAAAAAAATATTAGTGTAATATGACTTAAATAATTCCCCACATAGAGAAAAGAACTGGAAATGCTGCTATTTTGAGTAAGGTACTCCTTCAAAATGGAATTGCATTACGCGGCCACAAAATTTACATCGCATGCCTCATCACGATGCTTGATGTATAGAATGCAGCATGTGATCCTTTTACAAAAAGCAAACAACGTAATCGGATTTTATTTGCTTGTGATACATAAGACTAAACTTTAATTTTCCCTGTCTATCAGTTTCGGAAGAAAATGTAGAAGCAGAATAGGAGATCTATCTAGCCTAAAATAATTACGTACCACCAGTAGTCTCATATTTTCATACACAGCAGGAAAATGTTTGACTTGTTTTGAGAAAAAAATTAGTGTTCAAACCTTACAAATTATAAGCAGTAGAGTTTAACATGAAAACAGATACAATTTCGTAAGAATGTTTTGATGAGGCCATCGCAGCATGCATAATGTTTAGAGATGGCATAAGGTTTCGTGTAAATGAAACTATTAATCATTACCGCATACGCATATGGTGCACAGAAAATCCACATAAATACCTAATTCAAGTGTTCAAATCCTCCAAATTTAATAACTTTTGGATAATTTCAAAGGAAACAATGTATGGATCTTTTTTGTTCTCCGAACTTACGGTCAGCACGTTTCGTAACTGCACATCTGTATCACCACAGAGGGAGTGGCTTCTAGAATGGAGTAACGGCTTCTAGTAGTATTTCTGTCATTTCACGTGACCTTTGACTCGCTTTAAGCAAGATGGTTGAAAATGTATTGCCACGCAATTTCCTGTACAAAATAATTAAAGCATCATGGATTTCTTGTGAAAATTTTCAGTGAGAAGTTATATCAAATATAAGTGTAAATATATATGTTAATAGTATATGTCTTAGCATTTATAGTTTAAATGAAAATGATGTTCTGTAATAATAGCCAATGCACAGTTTTATTCAAAATGAACTTTCCTACTTTGCATCCCTACGCAATTAGTGTGTTAATTTTAAGATTAATAACTGCTCATTCTTAAATACATTGTCTGCACAAGATATACTCTTCAAACAGAATGAATGTATCTTACTCACAACGAATTTAATGTTAACAATGTGTATAATCAGAACGTTCACAATATATATTCTGAATCTTACACTTTCAAAACCAAAGGAACACAAGCATTGAGATAAGAAAATACTATAGATCCATTATAATACTTCTATTTATTCTCAGCTTAATAAAAATAATATACGCTTGAAATCTCTTATTCCACAGGTATAGTTCGGTCGTCTCAAACGCAACCCTGGCATAGACTCGTCCAAAAGGGGCGTTATTAGTTGCTGCGACATGAAAAGTCACGGGAAAGTCTTCTCTTCTCCGGAAAGTGATATGCTGGAGGGAAAGAAAGTATCCATCCTTCCACCCTATTTTGAGAATAATTCGGTTTGAATGGCGCATGCGTGTTTGCGCTCATGGTCGCGAATGAGGCGGTCGAACTATATTTGTAAATGCATAATACTCGAACCTAATTGTAGTTTGAGTCATTTTTTCGATATAAAGAGCTATAATATTCCACGAATATTAATCCGAATATCCAGTGCGAAACAAGTTTCGTGAAAGTGAAATATTAACGATTAAATAAACTTCTAAAATAAAAGCACCATCAGATATTCTACTAAAATGATAGCAGCATTTATATGCCATACATTTATAACTGCGAAACAAATGTAAAATAAAACGTAAACAGCAACATGTGTTCATACGCACGGTTTAAAAAATTCAGCGTCACGAGAGCAACAGAAGCTCATTGGTCTATTTTTTAAACCCCTCCCTCAGTGGCGACACCGATGTGCACTTGTGAATTATGCTTACGGAAACGACTTAATATAGTAAGAAGCTGGCTACGTCTTTAACTAGATCTCAGTTTCAGCGACTATTTGGTGCAAGATGGTAAGTTCCCATTCAGTTGTCTGTAAATAATTCCACACATAGTAAAGAACTGCCAATGTAGCCATTTTGAGTGAGATACTAATACAAAATAGAATTTCATTACGTGGGCAAAACCTTTATATCACATCCTGCATTCGCTACTTGTTGTAGAGATTTCAGCATGGAATTCTTTTACAAATAACCTTAAGGAACGTCTACCAAAATATACTAACAGCAAAATAATAGAAGATAAAGAAAATTAATTTCATGCCTCAAAACTCGCCATACTTTACTCTTTGCGATTTATTTTACCGGAAGAAGGTTAAAATTACTATTTCACGCCACCATTTCAATGGAACTTTTTTAAATCTAGTTTATCCATATCGTACTCTGAATCACATCAGATATGTTTCAACGAGTCTAGACTAAAATGAATTACAGATTGAATGTGCACCCGCCTGACAAAAAAACATCTCAATTGTATAATAATAAATTTGGATAGTTCAAATTTAATGTAATCTTTCACAGATAAATATGGGATAATTAAATTGCTTGATATAACCATTTGTAAAGAAAGAGATGAACTTAACCCTGCATATACATTTATTATAGGCATGAAACGGCTGCTAACAGAATTTGTGTGAAAAAAAAGGAACACATACTCCGCTTTTTCTACTATAAAAAATCTGACGTATACACCACATGACTTCTTTGAACCGAATATTAAATTATACGCAATTTTCCTGCATTTCATTTAAACGTATTGAATTGACAGTTAACGAATTTTGAATTAAATCTACTTCGTCGATACCGCATAAACCATAATACAATAAATGCACTCTTTAAAGTTCACTGTATTTATACCCATAAATATAGTGAATATACCATAGCCACACTTCTCACGTAACAGAGTTACATCTTATTCACTTTATGACTCAGAGTGAGCAAAAATTATAGCATCTGAAGAAACACCACAAGTTCTATTCAAATACCATAATAAATCTAAACGACGTATAAAAGAAATTAAACAAATAAAAAGGAATAGTTTTTCACAGACATTCAGCGCCGCCTGCTAAATGCGCATGCGCTCCTAAGTAATTCAGTTCTCACTTCCGGTAAGGCAAAAATACATAAAAATTCAAAATATTTTCATTAAAAATTGAAAGATGTAGAAAAACATAAAACACCAAGTACAGTTAAAACAATTAAAAAAACTATTTTTACGCAAAAACCAGCTAATGACTTAAATGATAATTCCAGAATGAATCAAGCATAATTTAATTCGCAATAATACTTTGTTGTTGCGAAGCTTAGTTTATCTAGACTGGCAACAAATCCGCTATTCTGCTAAGCTTCAAATGTAAACAAATATGGACGCGATCATAACCCAAAATTAGGCTTAGACGCCTTAAAAAAAACTTTTAAATTATTGATAATTCCATAATTATTGCATGCAGGTTAACTAAGGGCATAAAAACTTAACCGAAAGATAAGAACAACATAATTTAATCATTTTAAAGCAAAAAATGCACAATTTACAAACTTATAAGACTAAAAAAACTGATCTCATTGAGCTGAGTAACAGAATGGATATATATATATACATATATTTATATACATTCGGTGCCGCCGATTGCAACTAAAATAAGAGGTGCACATCTGCATGTTACACCAGCCCTATATACAAAATTTCAATGTTCTGAGGCTACTCGTTTTTGAGTTATGCGAGATACATACATACATATGTACGCACAGACGCCACAAAAAAATTTCTTCGGAATCCATTTTTGGGGGAAAGGAGTCCTTTATTCTGTTCTTACGTACGAATATCACTCAAAAATATAGTTATATTGCATTCGATAGCTGTCAAAATAGATATTTTCGTTGAAATATGATGCCCGAAATTTTTTGCGATTACAATACTTCCTTTTTACTTCGTACAAGGAAGTAAAAACATACTGAAAACAAACAGAAGAAAAGTGAAAAATCGGTGTTATAGTAAAACTAGTGGCATCCGTATTTGGAGACCATCTTTAGTCTTGATGACGGTTGCACAGCTTTATGGTATAGATAAAACAAACATGTGGACTTTTCAGGAGTGTTTCATGGAACCAAACCTGAATAAATGCTTCCCATAGCTGCGTTAGTTTGCAGAGTTTTTCTTCCCTCCAACACTGCCTGTTCTATTTTGTTTCAAAAGTTTTCTAAGAGTTTAAATCTAGATTTAAGTTACGCAACGTACAGATGTTATTATCCTGCACCTATGATATGGTAAGAAGGCATTAGAATCAAAATACATGAGCAGTAATGCTTGTTGCGGATGCATAATAATTATGCGTCTTGAAGGGGTGTTTTTTTTTCTCTGAACTAGCTCTACGGCACGGAGCAGAATCAACTTGGAAAATGCTGTAAGATATATATCCAAACTGTTCTGAAATAGCAGGCAACAATTTACGCTACGGAGTGTCCATCTAGACCTGGACGTTGATACCTCGATTGATAAATTCAAGTCCACCAATTCCTGCCTATAAGTAGCATTCCAAGACTATCTGGAACACTGATTGCTTCGTTGTAGATGCAAAGCAATAATCGCTAATTTTCATTGTACCGTCTCGACGATCTGTCTTTTGAGGTGAATGCAGGTTCCTTTCTCAGATTGCAGCCAATGAACTCACATGATGATAGCAAAAAAAATTGTCACACCAAATCAATTAATAATTATTTGAAATGAAACATTTGCGCACTATTACTTACTTACGTTCACTTTATTCTCTATGTCCCCTGCAGTTCTAAAGTCTGCTGAGATCACTTTTTTGTTTTTGTGTGCGAAACATGAATGGTCCCATGATGGTGCACAGCTGTTATTTCCAACTGCTGACGGCCTTCCTGTTTACAGTTCCTGTTTGATGCAAGAATTTCTCATTGTATTTCGTCGATTTTAAAGGAGCCATTCTGGAATAGCCACAGCCCCTTCTTTCTACTATACTGATGTATCGAAAACCGTTCGTCACTTAATGGTGAGTACAATATTCCTCTAGCAAAAGGCACAAACGAAATCTTTCTTCTGTCTCCGAATATCCCTTCCAGACGATATTGGATTACTATGCTAAGTATTTTTGCCGCCAGAAAGGTAATGCATTCATTCATAATGTTGCATATAACGTAAAACACAGTTTCCGCTGATGCTCCTGCATAGCCGTAATCCAGTCATTTGTTCAGTCGCATCATTACAATAAATGTGTACTTGCATTAGAATGCGCAGAACACTAGGGGGATGCAATTTGTTTTCCACACTTTTATAGCTGTATATACAGTTTCCAAAAATTCTGATTGATGATACTGTAGAGATCCTCACTTTGATTCTGCTAAATTAAATGCCAAGGAACCCAGAAAACAGTTAAGCGAATTATAGCTTAGTTCAAAGAACAGACATCGTAAACTCCAGATGGGTTAATTACCATTTATTTCACTCAAAATAACATGAACAGTCTGCCCTTTTCCTCGGGGTTACAACAAAGCCTCCACTTGGGCTTAAATTAAGTTATAAGACATAAGAACTAACTTAACTAACTAAGAGATTTATCCGAAGCTAACATAACTTAGTTGGTCCTTAGTTTTCAACTAGCCGGCAAACTATCAAAAGGTACGTAATATACGGCCGAGCGTAACAGCAGTTAGAGAGACTTAGCCCAAAGACAAACGTGAGCTACTCAGGATTCCTAGCTCTCTCTCTCTCTCTCTGTCGAAGTAAGTTGAACTTTCCTTTAATACTATTTCTTACTCATTTGCACTGAACGCGATTCAAAAAACTCATTTTGGTAGGGAGTTGTAAGTTGAAACGAGGGAAGATAAGAAAGGTTAATTAAATTAAAGTAACTGTTATAAAATTAAAATATACTTTACAGTATCTTGCGTAATTTAAGCCCACGAGACATTTTTATGCTTGATTAATTCAACCATGGTAAACAATTTTCTCATTCAGAAATTTTTCTAACAGAATATGAAAATTTTTAAGCTACGATTACTTTTAACCGAAAAGCATCACGTGGCCATATTACCGCAATCTTAAAGCCTACTTTAAATGATTCATTTTTTAAACTAGAAATATGAATTTACCATTTATTCAAAACATATTTAGTCATGGAATGTTTTCGAAATACGTTATACTTGTTTCCGCTTTGGCAATTCGCAAAACAATTTAAAACATAAAAAAGGTATAATGAATAATACTAAATAATAGATAGGGTCATAAAATGTCAGTTAATAAGAATTCTTTCAGCATTTGATATTACGCATTTTAAGATCTATTCTCATCATTAAAATTTTAAGATATATTCCAGTTGTTAAGATTTTAAGTTACAGTTACACAAGCATGAATGAAATATTTTCATTCAGTTAAAGCTTTTATCATTATAAAGAAACAAATCTGCATTTCTTAGGCAATATTTAATTGGGATAATCTTTTTAATTCTTAGTCAGATATTAGCTAAGGACATGCGTATAAGATTTCTATCAATTATCTCAACCATTTCTAAATTTATTTAATAAGCAAGCATCGTACCATGTAATCCAGCTGCAGTCATCTAGAAACCAAAAACTAAAATTTTTTCATGCTTACTAAAATTTACTATATGATCCACTTATAGATTTTTAAAATGCGTAAAACTTTGCAATGGAAATAAGGATCTAAAATTAGCAGAAGAGCAACCTTTATTTTGCGTAGATTTCTGAATAAGTATTTATCGACTTTTGGTAAAAATGTTTTTGCTCCTGAAGAAAAGAGACTTATATCTAATGGCCGTCAAAAGCAATAGAGTTTTCTTCAAAATTTCGTTATACTCAGGTTGCTTTCTTGCCTAATTTTAAATTTCACATTAACATTTTCTCGTCCATTTGAAAAATTAAGAGCTATTCATAAAGTATCTTTCTTAAGCCTGAAAAGTTTTTTAGTGTAATATGAAACTGCTTTGACTGGATACAAAAAATGAGCAAACTTTCTGTTCCTTGATTCTGAAAACAGATGAGTAATTTCTTCCTTTCCCGTACATGGTAAATTGCAAAGATCTGTAACAAAGCTATAAATGCGAACAATTCAAACAATGAAACGCACCGTAATTAATATAACAAGACTCAGCATAAAGTTAAAAGAAAAGGGGTAAGGCTTAGAATATGGCTAAAATTGTCAGGAAGTTATCGCCATACTTTGTCGCCAACCAAAATTTTGAATAGCGAGTAATACATAAGTACCGGAAATTAATACGTACGCCATTTGTTCCAAGATAGTATCTTCACATTATCCGCAAATTGCAGATTTGTTTGTGGGATTTCTTGATTGAAAGAAATCTATATTGTTTATTCTGATATTTTGTCCGTATTCTTACTATACGATGTTTTTTGGTGAATCACTTCATTGTCCAAATATTATTATGAATTCATTATTCAAGTAGTAATCTTAAAACAAGTGAATTTTGGGGCAGCGGAGATGATGAATATGATGACAGAAATGATGGAATTGTGTTATTATTATGTAATTTTGCTACACTGACAAATCATGATAACATTTATTAATATACTAAAATTATTGAAAATGTTAGAAATCAGGTTCCTGTTTTACAATAATCTCTACACCGACAGACTAACATTTAGCTGCGAAATCGTAAGTTATTGGATTTTTCCTAATATTTTATACCTTTTTATATTAGCTTATAAGCAATTATCGCATTTCCGCGTGTTTTCGTGATGTAAGTGGTAGCATGTCCAGCTAGGACTAAAGATCCGTAGTTTTAATTCATGCGAGAGAATAATTGATTTTTTTTAACGTTTCTCACTCAGAAAAGCTAATATTCTCTACAGTGGCACCCGAACTAAAATGTTATGGATGATAACTCATTGTCACCTAGATTTGGTCGACTGAGTCTCGTGGCTATTTCCAGTTGGTTTTTAATCAGGAAAGGATATAAGTAATTATCGCATTTCCTTGTGCATGTTTTCATGATGTAAGCGGTAGGACGTCCTGCCACCAATAGAAGATTCATGGTTCGAATCTCGGCTAGGATATAACTGATTTTCCCATTTTCTGTTCCAAAAATAAATAAATAAATAAAAATTTAAAATAAAAGCTAATACTTCTATAAGCTTCGTATTTGTTTTGAAATAGAAAGGAATTGTATACTTCATTTATAATGTTACGAAATGTCCAGGAGCGGTAAGATAGCTTCTCTGCAAAACAGGTTTAGGATTACCAGAAAATGGGAAAGTAAGGCCGGATTGCCACATTTGGCGAGAAATCGTCCATTTGGCGACAAAATTGGAAATATGCTATAGACGCATGGAGAACCTTCTAGAACAAGTTCTTACTGTTTTAGCTCAGAACGTTCTCGAACGCAAGCCAAAAGCTACATAAATCCTGCTGGTACGCGGAGAGTCAGTTAGCGCTTCGTCTAACGAGCTGATAGTCAGTCAGTGAGCGAGTGTCTCGTAGTCTAGTGCCAAGTTGGCCGTCGAGTGCATCAAGAGAGTTTCTTAGTGTATCGCGAATTAGTGCATTGTCGAGTTTCACCTTAGAGTGTGTTGATCTCCAAGAACGACCGAACCGAGTCGGGAGCTGTACTCTAGCGTATCGTCGAGTGCTCGCGAGTTGTGGCGTGGAGAGTCTCGAGAGTACGTAAAGTTCCGAAAACGACTGAGCAAGAGTCGGGAGCTGTACTCTGGTGCTTTGCCGTGAAGATGTCTCCACCGTTATAGCCTGATAGCCTGAAGGCCGTGTCGTTGGTTGTCTCAGCGTGTTTATAGTAGTTCTTCCACAACTGTAAGAGTGATTTTGGAGCTGCCTTGAAAAATACTGGCCAATAAAGTGTGTTTCGATACTTCATCAAGTGTCGTCTGTATTCACTCCAAATCCACGAGCCCTTAACGTACGTGCGAAGAAGAGAAAACGTAAACAATAAGCTTATATTTTCAATTTATTGTACAAAAAATGTATTTTCTATACTTTGCGTGTATATCAGACCACCTATAAAAACATTAGTATGACGACTTTTATACATAAAATAGACTTCACTAGTGTGAAATAAAAAATATTCAAATATAAGTTTTAAGTTGGCCTTAGTTTTATAAAACTTTTATAGGCTTCGAGGATGATATATAATGAAATCTTTCATCTTCAATGAAGAAACTACACTTACTTCTTTGAAAAAAAAAGAACATAATAGGCTAACTTTCCCCAGATTGATAAAGTTTCCTATTAAGCCAGCCCGAGGTATGTTTTTGCCTAATTTTAATTATACATAAAGAAATCTAGAAAAGAATATAAAATAATTATTTAAACATATATACCGTAATATTCAGAGTACGTCCATTTTGCATTCTGATATAATTAGTTCCCACTAACAAAAAATTATTATCATGAACAAACAACCTTTAATAAAAGAAGACAGGCGCTTAAATTAAATAAATGATTACGTACCTGCCATCCAAAACTTTTTGCCTGCTTTTCAAAATAAAATGATAGAACTAAATGAATAAACTTTTATCAATTGTTTATATAATCTTTTCTTTGAATTTAGAAAGAAAAGCCTGCTTTTAATGAGCCAACATTTTGTTTATCAGTTAAATAGAATTTTCAATTATGAAAAAGTTATTTATTTTACATTTAATTTGCTCATTAAAAAAAAGACTTTTTAATTAAACTTCAGGTTTTCTCATTTATTATGCAAGGGTTTTCTTAAACTATATAAATAATCTTTAATCTAAAAAGTGAAAACATTTATTTGCGTAATTAACATTAAAGCTTCCAATATTAATTACAAGTTGGGAAAAAAACTCGCATTTCTTCTTTAGCACATTATAATCAAACATAAGCGAAAGTGAAAAAGGAAATAACGATATTTATTTATACGTTGTTGTAAAAGAATTTCCACTAACTCTCTTAAAAGCGAATTTATCCCTCTGCTGAGAGAAATGAATGTCTAAAAAATAGATTAAAACTCGAGGCCTTACAAAATTGAAAATAAATAGAAAACAGTCTTTCTCTCTTTTTTTCTCCTATTTCCATATCTCAGAAGGAAAGCATGAACATCAATCTCGGTGCATCAAATAAAAAGTAGCAGAAATACTCTTTTGAAAAATTCCCACTCCCCTCTCCTTCGCCTACCTCCGCAGTAAAATCCATTTTAAAATACGTCATCTGAATGCATTAAATATTCATCAGACTCCATTCTTTCCTATCTGGTATACACAGCCTAAAAAAAGAGAGAGAAAAACAAAAAAATCATTTCAATACCACACAAGCACTGCGTTTGAAACGATAATACATTATTTCTCATACAGAGGGCGCTGTTGTGTTTGTTTGTTGATAAAAGAAAGGGAAAATATAAAGCTTTCTATTTAATCTTTAACTTAGAACTAAAATGTAATGAACCTTATTGAACGAGGGTTCTCTTTTTATTATTTTTTTTTTAAACTTGCGAGAAAGAGAGAGAAAAAATTATTCTTCGTCAATTTGGCTTTGCAGAAAATTGCTTTCACTAATGCATCCAATTGGCGGAGAGAAAAATAGTTCCTGGCGTAATTTTAATTTTCTTTTTAGGCTTGAAAGCAGCATAAAGCTTTAAATTAAATTTTCTGATGCATTTAATATGATGAAAATATGTGAGCTATTCCATTTTTAACGTCTAATGGATGAAATTTGTCTTTAACAGAAGAAATGCAAATTCCGTTAAAGTAAAATATTTCAGGGAAATGTTAAACTTTAATAACAATAGTAAACGAACTCCGACTCAATTAATTTTACTTTTATTTTCATTAAAGTACGAGGAAACTACTTACATTTGAAAATATGCAAATCTTTTTTTCTAATCGCGCATTACATATAAGTCCTAGTAATACATTTTGTCAAACTAAATTGTTAGAAACATAAATCTAGTAGTTGAAAATGAATGAGTACTTGCCATCTTAAGAAACGAACATGTAAATAATGTTACATAAAATGTATTTTGCTTAAAAACATTTGGAATGATGTCTTACGGCATTTTAGTCAAATTCATTTTATACAGAATAAACTTAAATTAATGGCGACTCAAGTTTGACAAAATAAATACTATCTAATCCAGTTGCGTTCTTGTAAATAATGCATGCTTTAACATTTAATTTACAGATACAGAAAATTATAAAAATTATTTCATTTTTATACTCCACAGTCGCTCATTACAAAAGTTTATTAAAAATCTATACAGCAGGTGTATAACACACTCTTAGACAAAAAAAAAGAGGCACCAACAAGGAGTTATCCGAATGGGACGAAAATCGCTAGTAATGTAATCGGTAGTGATGTAAGTGTACAGAAAAACAAATGATTGCAGTTTGAGAAAAATTGGATGATTTATTGAAGCTTCACAAAGTGAAAACGTCAGTAACGTATTTGTCCACCTCTGGTCCTTATGCAAGCAGTTATTCAGCTTGGCATCGATTGACAGAGGTTGCGGATGTCCTCCTGAGGGATATCGTGCCAAATTCTGTCCAACTGGCGCGTTAGATCGTCAGCATACGAAGCTGGTTGGATGGCCCTGCCCAATGCTCCAAACGTGCTCAATAGGAGAGAGATTCAGTGACCTTGCTGGCAAGGTAATGCTCGGCAAGCATGTAGAAACATGTGTAAGTGTGGGGGCGGGCATTATCTTGCTGAAATGTAAGCCCAGGGTGGTGTGACATGAAGGGCAACACAACGGGCCTTAGAACTTCGTCGGCGTACCGCTGTGCTGTAAGGTTGCCACGGATGACAACCAAAGTGATCCTACTACGAAATGAAATGGCACCCCAGACCATCACTCCTGGTTGTCTGCCTGTCTGCCGGAAGACAGTCAGGCTGGTATGCTGTCCGGGGCGTCTCCAGAGTTGCCTTCGCTGGTCATTGGGACTCAGTTCAAAGCAGGACTCATCACTGAAGACTATTCTAGTCCAGTCAGCGACATTCCAGTGCGAATGAGCCCGATACCACGACAAACGGGCTTGACGTTGTATAGAGGTCAATGGTAGTCGGCGCAAGAGGCGCTGTGACCTCAGCCCCCTTTCTTTGAGCCCTCTATGAATGGTCCTTGCAGCCACTGAAGCACTAGCTACACGTACAATCGATGATAATGCTGCATCTACTAACGGCTAACGGCTGTCAGTGCCGTTCTGACGATTGCTCGGTCTTCACATGCTGTCGTTTCTCTAGGCCTACCGCTTCCTTCTTGACGCTGTGTGCGGCCGTGGTTCACCCATTCATGACAACATCGTCTAATAGTGGCATCGCTCCTGTTCAAATGTTGAGCTATTCACCGATAAGAGCAACCGGCTTCTTTGAGCCCAACTACACGACCTCTCTCAAATTCTGACATCTGCGCATATCGTTCGCGCACCTATATGCGAGGCATAGTTACTGTCTACCAGAGTACACGGAATGAAATTCGTGAAGAATTTATGACCTGGAATCGTAATTTCTCCTCTTAAATATCCTGCCAGTTGCGCAGATCAGATGCGCTGTAGCGACAACCGTTCATTCATTGACAGCCAAAATGTAAAATGCATTTTCC
>KK120071.1:499886-554229 GCA_000611955.2 Stegodyphus mimosarum | reverse complement strand
TGTTTTTTTTTTTTTTTTTTTTGTCTAAGAGTGTATAATAAATGTATTATGTAAACTAATGTATAATAGTAAATGGTATTAGCCCCAATGTATCATAAATATCTTTTATTATTCTCATTAAGAGTATTAATGTTAATGGAATTAATAGGATATTTGTTACTTTTAAAGCGTCTTCGAGCATTCAATTTGCTATAAAACGTATCCTTCTGAATGTGATATAAATCAGAACTGGTAAGTTACCAAATTTCGCGGACGTATGTGCCAAAATGAAAGCGGAAGAAAATGGCGTGGCGTAAACGTCACCATACTAATATACAGTTGCAGGAAAAAGAAAATATTACACTTCGAAATTTTATAGCATAGCCGGGCAAAGCATCGCATTAAAAAAATAAAGCTGCAATAAAGTTTGGAAATTTCCAAACATTGTTGATACAAAAAAAAAGACTGTGGCTAAAAAAGCTTACTTATACAACATGCGGTCATAATAATGGATATAATGCTGCAAAAATAATTAGATAAACATATACAGCTTTTATATTTGTATTTGGAAACACCTGCTTTTAACCGATAACTATCAATATCCCCTACCCCAGAGTTTCTCAGGGTTTTTCGAGTGGAGATCTCATTCATAAATTTTACTATTCTGTTAACCATTTCTTTCGGAAACGATTTTTTAAATTACATTAAATATGTTACTAGCAGTATGCATATCTTTTTATAATAAAATTACATAATGTTCATGAAATTTCATATCAGTAATTAAGTTAATAGTAAACATTTTGATGTCTATTAATAATTTAAGGCTATTAGAGTTTAGAAAACCTTTACTTTACTAACTAAAAATTAAACAAAGTTTGGTATTCATATTAATCAAATGAATAAGCCTGCCTTTATTACATAGCTGATCAATGTTTGGACATATGTTGGTTAGCAAACCCATAGGGTTTAAATCCCTCTTTTGTGGGTGGAAAGTCTATAAGTAAGGTAACCGTTAATACACTAATGTTTGTGAAGAAAGCAACATCATGAAGAAATTGTCGGAAATGAATGAGATTCATTCCACATATGGTGGTACAAATAAACGATCAAATTTACAAAATAAAAAACCAAATCGAACATCGGAAATCAGTACTTTGTTTATCCGCTACAATGAGCAATGAGAGCCTGTACATGTCGTGGTATTGAATCATACAGGTTCTGAATGTAATCTTGGGGAATGGGATTCCATATCGCTTCGACTTGGCGCCAAAGTTCAGTCTTCATATGTGCCCCACCAGCTAAGAGCTAGTCACTGACGGATGAAATTCTACATATGCTCAATGGACGACATATGAGAAGAATAAGCAGGCCCGTGGAAAAGTGAAACCTATTGCGTCCTAAAGAAGGCTTGTGCTGCAACCTGAGGCATGTGCTCGGGCATTATCATGCTGAAATACAGCTTTCAGAATGCGTCGAAGAATAAGTAGGACATCTAGCTCAGCAACTTCCCTTATGTAGCGGTCATTGTTGAGGTTACCTACAGTCTGTACTAGATGGGATCGATAATTATACCCAATAGCTCCCCAGACCATTACGCCAGACATTTGTGTGGTATGACGCTAGATAACACACTGTGGTTATCTAGCGTTTATTTGCACGTCAGACGTTACAGAGGGGAACGTTTGATGGACATTCCTCTTTGAGGAACAGAGAAGGAACGTCTGATGGATGTTCCTCTCTGTAACATCTGACGTGTAGTCTTCCATCATTGTACCATTCTCCAGATTGTATCGAGATTTATCGGAGAAAACAACTTGTTGCCACAGGGCACGCCACGCACTGTGTTGCCGTGCCCATTGAAGTCGGAGACGTCTGTGATTCAGCGACAGAGGAATCCTGCATTGACGAACTCTTGCACGGAGTTCATGTTGCAGCAGATGGCGACGAACCGTAGAACTAGACAGCACAACACCTGTAGCCGTGCTCCAACGTTCTGCTGACACTCGAGAAGACGCTGTATAATCCCTCACAGACTTGCGGATGATATGTCTGCCGTCCTGTGCTTTGCGCTATTGCGTACCCTACTGCCAGAATTTCGCCTTGTTTGGTTTTCTGTCCATTTCTTCCAAACACGCATCACTGTTGTGGCATTACGCTGCTTGAGGGTGGCGATTCATCGATGCGAAAGTCCATCCTCTCCCGTATCGACAATGTGGTTTCGTTCGAACTACGTTAGTTGTTTGTATGGCACCCCCACTGTTGACAAGGCATACTGTCCACTAATTAAACGTTCTCCGCATACTGAGGCCGATAAACAGATTTCAACCCAACTTTCCTTTATAAACAAGGAACAAGCGGCCAGTTCTCATCCCACGCATGCACAATCGCTTTGTAATTCTAATCATTTGCATCTCTAACCTCACTTTACATTTCTTGTAATGCATAATTCCTTCGTGGTGCTGCAAGTTTCAAAAACACTAGTATATATTTCATAAAACCTCATTCTTAGATGGAAAAGTAATAGATGACCTTACATATTTCCAAGCTCCAAAATTTTCACCTAAAGGGTAGTATACGCAATTAATTTTAATTTTAATTTTTTAGCCTTCTTGGAAATCTAGGAGAATCACAAGGGAACCACTGGTGGTTCGTGGACCACAGACTGAAAAACGCTCCTCTACGCAATCTAATTATTCTTTAGTTCTTGGGGACTGAATCTTTTTTCAGCTTGGCAGAATATAGAAACGAAACTAAAAATCTTCCTTCTTCTTTGCTCTTATAATAGTAAACATGTTAATTTCTTATATTATTCTTAAACGATCATGTAGATCTCTAGAAAGATTAATTACCGTAGGAAACTTGAAAGACCTTTTAGTCTTTGATAATTTTGTGTAGGTAAAAAAATTAACTTTGAACAAATAAGAATTTTTATACAAACACAATTGAAATTGATGGCATAATATTACTTCGAACCTGAAATGCTCCTTCACCAACACAGAAAACTGTGAGTGAGATATACTTTAGAACATGGAAAAAATACTTCTGGGTAATTGATTGATAGAATAATTAGTGTCAATTCATAAAATGGTCTGATAATCGTAGTCATACATATAATTATTTGAAAGAAATGAACAGATACGAACTACTCTAATATGAGTTAAATAAAGACGTCAACTGTATTAAATTCCTAGGTTCATAAATATAGAACACTACTGGGAAATGCTTTTTTCCCACAGACATTTTAAATCGAACTTTTCAATTATGGACTAGTTATTCATCGAAAATTGTTTTAAACAGCTGTTTCCGAAGTTCGTAGGCTTTGAAGGAACAGTAAATGCTTTCCGCTAAACAAGCAAATAAGAAAATTTGATTTCGAAATTCTATTGTGGTTTCTGTATTTACAATTCTACATTCAAAAATCTAAAGCAGAAATTATATATGTTATCAATATTAAAATAACATATTTTCTAACAAATTATAATAACAAACTCATATTAGTAGTGATTCACGAACAAAATACATGCTTTTATGTAACCGGTATTTTCTTTCCATTTGTGTTCAGTAATAAGTAGTTAAGATTTTCTAAAAGTTGCAAGAAAACTTTCCTAAACTTTTGCTGCTTCATTCACCATTTAATTTCTATGCAGTCTGCTTTCGTTTTCATATTTCGTACTATAGAATATTTTATTGCTCATTTATAAAATAATTGTGTCGTTCATTAATAATAGTTACAGTAATATTTAAAACAATAATACGTTTAAATATTTCTCTGAGTTATGAGTCTGCTATATTATAACTTTTATATTCATAAATAGCCTCTATAAAAATCATGTAAATTTAGCACAGTTTACGAAGAAAAATCTGCTTTTTTATTTTATCTTACGCTCTACAAATTTAATTTCTGGGGTAAAAAGTTTCAAAAACTCTTTAACCATTTCTTATAACCATCAGTTTTAAACTAATCATAAATACGCAATAAGATATTTTGTGATGAGGCCGGTTATGTAACAATAAGATACAAATAAATAACATAAAGTAATAAATAAATAAACTATTTAAACGTCTCTCAGATCAGAGAGAATAAATTTTGTGTAAATAACTTGTTAAAGAATTCAGTTAAACTCGAGGAAAACGTTTCTTCATAAGAGCCGATTCACTTAAGCTTGAACCTATGCGAAATTTTACGAAACGTGTAAAGCACTAGATGCATGTAAAATAAGGTCTTAGCAAATTTATATTGCATTGGAACTAAAGTCTTTAAAACATATGGACAGAAAATAATTAATTTATTAAATCAAATCATTCGAGAGTTACTACTTAAACGAAGAGATGCTCCTATAGCGGGTTTCCTAAGGAAAATGACTTAAGCTGTATATACTGCGTTCAACAAAAGCTATTACCTTATCTTTATATTGCAACCATTGGTCGAAAACCAATATCTACGGTGACAGGGATGTTATAAATCACACAAAGATTCATGTTTTCTATATCATATTAATTTTGTATGTTCACCTCATATTAATTTTGTGTAAAACACGAAATCTGATTTTTTATACATTCTACAGATTTCTATACCTACATTTAAGAAAATTTTGTCTCTGTTGTAAAACATAAAATACCAAAAACTTGACTTCGTATGACAAAAAATTGCCAGAGTTTGGTATTAAAGTCAGGTATCATTTTCAGGGACCGCATATAAATGTAAATAAGAAATATTTGCATGTGTACTAACAATACATAAACTATGAGATTAGAAAAAAAAAAGATTTCTGGCGTTAAGATTAGGAGACCAGTATGACTATGCAAATTATTGTGAAAAGTATTGATCAGCATAATTATTTTCTAAGCAGAGATCTTCTTCGCAGAATTTTACAGAATTCGTGTTTTAGAAAATACTGGCAGGCTTCAATACTGACAGAAAGTCGACTTGTAATTCAATTTGTATTAATTAAGAATAAAAAATATTTCTATCATAATGAATTTTTGTCCGATTTTGAGAAGTTTTACTAAATTCTTGAGAATATTAATGATTTACTTTTAGACTTTCATCAACTGTACTGTTGAAACATTAGGTTTAGACATTAAACACTGTAAACGCAACGCATTGATTTTTTTTAAATATTTTATTTTTCCCGAGTGGCAGCGAGAGATTATTATGATGGAAGCCGAGCTGAACGATAACGTTTTTGTGAAGCGCGCTCAGTAATCTTGTATTTTTTCAGTTGTACCATTTCAGTGATATCTAAATAAAACGCGAATAAAAGATTTATTGCATAATCGCAGAACGTTTAATAGTTGTAAATATAGTACATAACAACACCAACTGTAGAGACATTTTTTTAAAGTAGAGGAGATAAAAAATGATCAGTGTCCTCGCCGGGACTAGAACCACAGAATTCTCGAATACGCGCCGAGTGTGCTGACCACTGCACCACAAAAGCATGCTAGGGAGACGGGAGATTAACTTCCCTCTTTCATTGCGTTCAAAGGCAATGAAATACGTAGGAACAGATTTAATCTCATAACCGTCTTTTTTTCGTTAATTGCCGACCCGTTTTGCCCGAATTTCTTTTTCTAGTACTACCTGTTTGATAAATTAAGGGTTTGTGCCTTTCTTGAGCTTCTTATGGCCCCGTATTTAGTGTTGTTTTTCAAGAAAGGAAGCAAATGGTATGTGATTTTTCCAGCCTCAAAGTCGCCTACGTTGGAAACTTTTATAAGATTCTCTCCTTTAAGATTTTCGTTGATTTTCTTTACGCCTAAGTCCTCTATTTTACCATTTAGAATTTTCCGGTCTAAAACTTCAGAAACTAAAATTGGAGAAAACTTTTCGGCATGTTTTCGTGTTTTTATAAATCTATCCTTTTATTCGGTACCCTGCAAGGCAGATGTATCCATATATTCATTTGTCATTTAATCATCATCATTTCAGGGTCATATTTATTGTTTTTGCTAGCAGTTCTTTTATGCGTTTTCCTAGGAAAACTCCACCCTCCATCTTTTTCGGTCGAACAAGTTGATTGTTTACTTACAGACTCTAATTCTATTACTCCTTCATCTGATATTTGTTCTTCTCTATAAGCATTTAGTGGAACTCACTTTGGAAATTGCTAGATAAAAGTTAAAAGCTTGATCTCAATAGGAATTAATAAGTGTGACTGTTCCATTGGTGTAAGGATTGAATACTCTCATATCTAAAGGGCTAGGTTGAGCATTCAGTCCATCCTGACACAAAGTATTCAGAAAATCAAATTCCTGAGGCAATTCTGGCAAATTAGCATTAGTCCGGTCTTGAGAAGAAGTCAGAGTTCGTTACAAATGATATTTAATTCAAAAGCTCAAGTTCAAGCTCACAATTCATATTCAAAATCTTTAGAATACTCTTCACAAGACCAGGAAAATAAGAAATAAATATAGCCGTTTTTGCCGTATATTCAGGAAAGTATGTTCCTGTCAGTGGTACACAAATTTTAAACTATTATATGAGGAGCTGAACGCTGTTTTTTTTTTCGGATAGATAATAAGTTATTTTCTTCTGATTTCTAGTTCTGTCCTTCCTTATTTTAAACTAAAAAAGTCTTTGCCAGCTATCTTTGACTGGTTACTTTGTTACATATATTTATGTTTCTGATTGTCGTATTTCACTAGCCACATTTTCTTCACGAAATATTTAGAGCCAGGCTAAGACTTAATGAGACGCGTGTTATTTTGTATTTAATATTTTAATTTGATCAGTCGTTTGTTCCCCGTTTTCCCACAAGTAAGGTTTTCTTATGTTTTCCTCTCATTATATAGCTTGTGTAATGGTTTAATACGCAGGTTTTATTTTAAACCCTTTTTTCGAGTTTCCGTAACTCAATTTAGAAGGTGCGACGGGACGATAAAAGTTCAGTCTATCTTTGCGGCTCTAGGAGTTAGTATTCAGAGCAATATAGAACCCCACAGTAGCATCTACCGTGCATAGTTAATCAAGCCAGGCGATAATGATAGCTTTAGCCCTTCCATGGTTAAAAATGCGAAAAATACCGGTAAACCCGATAGAAATATGCGAATGTCTGATAAATACCATGCGAACATCGGTGAAATCAGCCCTCAGTTCTGATGATAGAACCCCGGAATTAAGTTTTCTGGAAAGGCTCTAAAATCACGTCCTTTTTGCATCCAGTTGCAGTGTTGGGAAGTAATTGCGGCGAAAGAGCGCAGCATCGGTTTTGACAAAGTCGAAGCTGAACTGGTTCAAAGAAATAGGTTAAAGTTTGTTAGCTGAAACCAGCAACCAGATGTCAGTTGAATCTATTTAATGGTGAAAGCACTCCCATAAGAAGGGATAGTGCCCGGTCGGCATCAAAATTATGTGCAAAGTATCTGATGGTAAGAAATGACATCATCTGCGTTATAAGCAGTTGAAACTGTAAAGTTATTTTACGAAAGGAAGCCAGATATTGAAGTAATACAGCTAAATATGCCGTGCCCTCCCAGATGCGGAGCTTCGTTGTATTGTGGAATTCCACTACATTGGAAGACTTTTTTTAACTATAAACAATGTTGGAAAAACATATATTGATCACAAATAAGTATGCAGTTAAATATGGTGATGCGTTCTATATTATATATACGATTATTCTTGTAAAGACTCTTATAGCTCTCTATAAAATATTTCTATTTTGTATACAAGTCTCTGCTCATAATTGAAGTTACTACAAAAAGATAAAGGAATCGCATATACTGCTAAACTGCATGCCTAAGTTCAATTTACAATTATTCATTTTGTGATTTACATTAATAAAAGTTATGCTAGCAGTCAGTTGTTCAACAACATTGTTTTTTCATTATGAAAAGAATTATGTATTTGGTGACAACTTACTGAAAATTCATCATTTCAAAAAATTACTAAGATCTAACAACAAAATAAGTAATGCATATAGTCGGATCTATACCAAAACCACGAATCCATATATTGGGTTATTTTATTTTATTTGCCTTTTTCGCATAACGTTTCGCTATTTCACATTATGTTAAACAAAATACGACAGATGGATATTTTATGAAATGACTATAGCATAATCATGATATTAAGACAAAATTCTACTCTTCTCAAATCAAACGCATGATACACTTTTAAGCATGCGCTTCCCAAACAGAAGTTATGTAGATTCATTGTTATGGCGCGATGCCAATTGCATAACAAAGTTAAAATAAATTCGAACTCATAACAAGCAGGATTTATTTGAAAGCAAAATACATCTTTTACGTTAACGAAGAATTAAATACATATACGATATTGATTCATTTGGAGGCTCTAGAGTCATTAGGTTATTTTGAAGCAGGGGTACATGAGAAATGAGCAATGCCTTCGCCAAGACTCAAAACTGGACCTCTCAAATATTCGTCGAGTGTGCTACCGTTACACCACGAACGCATGCAGAAAGGAGGAACTACTACTAGAAAGGAGGAGATATACTTTTCCTTTTAAAGAGCGACTGGTTATTAGAGGACCCGATTGCCAACTCATGGTGGTGAAGAATCATTATACACAATATTTTAGTTCGGGCACCACTGTAGGTTTATTATGTTATTTTAAGCGGGAGACGTGAAAAATGAGCAATGCTCTGGCCGGGACTCGAACCTGGACCTCTTGAATATGCACCGAGTTTGCTACTGTTACGCCCCGAAGGCATGCAGAAAGGAAAGAGATCGATACATTTATAACACCGAATAAACTAACATCTGGTGTAGGTTATATTTTCAGAGCAATTTCCAGCGTCTTTTCTGCCCGATGTCTTATTTTAAATTAATCGCAACAATTACATTGCAGCATTTGGAAACGGATATAATATAATATTAATTTGCTAGAAATAACCTTTGGATAATTTTTATTAAATGAAACCTCTAAGTTCTCTACTAAATAACATTGAAGTTAATATTTTAGAACTGAATTATTGCTTCGAACATTGAAGTTAATATTTTAGAACTGAATTACTGCTTCGACAAAAAGTTTAATGTCGACGGAAAGTGTTGTATTTTTGTTAGAAGTAATATATTTTTACCTCAATTTGTATTTTTATTTTACTCGAAGTCACAATTTTACAAAGGAAAAATCTGTTTTTCTCAAAAATTAGACCGTCCCTTTATTATTTGCTAAACTGCACTTATTCCGTATAACCTGCCTTTTACGCTTTGTTATGGGACAGTGATCTATTTTGTTTAACAATATTCTTATTCCATATTTCCCTCTGAACATTATTTCGATATACAGTACCCGACGGTTTTTAAACTCACTGGTTAATAAACCCGTTGCATTCGAATATCCTGAGAAACCAAAATAAATATATACCAATCAATAGAAATTCTGCCGCTTATTAAACTCATTTCCGCCGATTTTCAGATTGGTAAAAGACTGATCTCTTCTTGCAAACTGTCTCTTCTTGCAAATAAAAGTTCTAACATTCAAACATTTAGACCAGAATATTATAAAAACTTTCAAATAACATTACAGGAAAGATGTTCCGAAAATGATAAACAGAGTTGAATTTTGTGAAAATGCAAGCTCTCCGAAGGAGATATTACTCTATATCTCTGTTAGAGGCCATGTACACTCACGTTTGTGAAAATTGCAACACCATGAAGGACTTACGCGAGTGAGCTGAAATTTTCAGGAAATGCAAAGTAGCGCATGATATGCAAATGATTAGAATTGCAAATCCGTAGCGCATGCGTATGCTGAGCAGCGCCCTCTGAACGGCTGATGGATCCGAATAAATAGACGGCTGTAGCGAGGCGTGTATGGTTATCGGTGGTTATCTGCTAGTGGTAAACGTTAACTCAATCTGTACTTATGCCTCGTCGACGAAAGAGAGCGAGATTTGAACAACTTACAGAGTTTGAAGGAGGGAGAATCATCGGCCTTCGTGAAGCTGGATTGTCGTATCGTGCAGTAGCCTCTCGTGTGCAGCGTAACAGCAGCACAGTGATGCGCGTTTGGAAGCAGTGGACGGACGAGTGTCGGACAACTCGGAAATCCGGGAGTGGACCCCGAAATGTGACGTCAGCTCGCGATGATAGACACCTGGTCCGCATGGCGCGGACGGACCGTACAGCTTCCTCTAGACAATTGGCAGCACTGTGGTCAATAGCTACAGGTGTTTCATTGTGTGCTTCATCAATTCGTAGACGTCTGCTGCAGTGTGGACTGCGCGCACGGACTCCTTTATACAGGATCCCCCTAACGCACGACCATCGCCGCCTGCGGCTACAATGGGCCAATCAGCATAGAGACTGGCGTGCTGATTGGCAGCATGTCGTGTTTTCTGACGAATCCCGCTTTAATTTGTGGTACCATGATGGCCGCATTCGTGTCAGACGCTATGCCGGTGAACGCCACCTTCCGGAGTGCATTATCGAACGCCACAGTGGACGAACACCCGGAGTTATGGTCTGGGGCGCCATAGCATATCATAGACGATCTCAATTGCTACGAATTGTGGGCAATCTGAACAGCAACCGGTATATCCGTGAAGTTCTACAGCCCGAAGCTGTTCCCTTCCTTCAAAGCTTGCCAGGCGCTGTATTTCAACAGGACAATGCCCGCCCTCATACTGCTCGGATTGTTAAATCCTTCTTTGCAGCGCAGCAGGTACAGCTTCTTCCTTGGCCTGCGTGTTCCCCGGATATGTCGCCAATTGAACATGTGTGGGATGTCATTGGTCGGCGTCTTGCTCGTGATCCTCGTCCTGTTGCGTCTGCAGACGAACTTTGGGTACGCGTACAAACGATATGGAATGCTCTTCCTCAGTCAGACATTCAAACTTTGTTTGACTCCATGCCACGTCGTGTAGCAGCACTTATTGCGGCGCGTGGTGGCCACACAAAATACTGATTCTGATCTCTTGTTCTTGTTTGTTTGCTTTGAACATTTAATCATTTATTTGTACCACTACCACTCAACTGTGTATTAAATTGCATTCAATTATGACGATTCCTTCTTGGTGTTGCAATTTTCACAAACGTGAGTGTATATTATATTCATAGCAGGGGGTTAATGTTTTAAAATTCCTTAATAGCTGTTTTCGAAAATGGCTCTTATGGCTTAAAATGGCATGCCTCAGAGGAATTGAAAACTATAGCTTGTGTTTCAGTTATCAGTTGAGATATGTTATGAAGATAATTTTTAGAATATGGGTTAATTCACAATAATATTGAGACAATGAGCGTAAAGATTGACAACGAAAGTTATGCAGAAAAAAATTATATCATACTAACATTAAATCAAATCTAGAAAAACACAGAAAATTATCAGAGAAATTCTTGAACTGAAAAGCGCTGAACAAAAAAGCTACCAGTAGTTTTACGAAACTGATAATACAGTTGAAGAGCTGTTGTTGAACAACTTAAAACGAACAGAGGTAAAATGGCTATATATATAAGAAACGGAACTTCATCAAAAACATAATTATCAAAATATTTTGTAAAAAATTATAAAATGAATTTCAAAATTGTGTAAGTAGTTTCATTTTAGTATTAAATTTAATTATTATTTAAGGATTAATTACTTTAAAAGTTTAAAACTGATGTTATGATTCCTAATATACAAATTTTCGTATGCTAACTCAAATGCTAAAAGAACTCTAATATATTTTGAACGGAAGTGATTAAATAAGCGGTGTGTATTGTTTGTTAAATGCTTCTCCATTTTTAAATCCATTCGTAAATCCAGATACCTTAATAAATTATAGTATATTGTCAATAAACGATGCAGTAAGGAACCTGAAAATTATAAATGTTGGACCTATAACTAATAATTCGTACAGAAATTCTTCAGTATTCATTGTATTTAATTCATATATACTATCGTCATGATGTTATCTATATCTTTTCTAAATATTTTCGACATTTTTTAGGAAGATTCTCCCTGTTTCATTGCACGGATAGAGATGAAAAGGAGTTTACTACAGAAATAGCATATATGATGATTGTTACAGAATGACTTGTATATCTTAGCATCTAGTCCTTCAATAAAAACAATATCAAAAAAATTAAACAATCGATATTTGAACCAAAGTCAGTACTGCCAGTATATACAGAAATACAGAAAAACATACCTTATAAGGTATTTCTCCCGCCTTCTTCGCATGCCTTCGTGGTGTAGTGGTCTGCATGCTCGACGCGTAACCGAGAGGTCCGTGGTTCGATTCCCGGCGAAGGCGTTGTTCATTTTTCAATCTCTCTTGCTTTCGAAATAACCTAATGTCTCTACAACCTAAAAGAATATAAATACAACTGAGAAGATCTGGAGGAAATAAAAATGTTAATACATATTTCCCCCTCCGTATATGATCATTAAACTGTAAAATACCCTTAATACTATTTCATTCTTCGTATTTAAATATTAAGCAATAGAATACCTATAATAAAATACTCCCACGAAGATCGTGGGAGACTTTTTATGGAAAATGTTCACGTATTTGCGCCATACACGGGTAAAGCCAGAGCCTCTAATAAAATCTTTTTTGCCAAAATTACCATCGCGACTTTCAGATAACTCAAGTATCGACAGGAATTTTCATGCTCCGATGTTATATAGAGCTTAATGTGGTCATGGCCATTGAGCAATTACATATATGTTTGACCTTTTTAATAGGGTGCTAGTTTTTCTTATTCCCGTTACCCTTGTTAGTTGTAATCAACACGTTAGAGCAGAAGGTTCCCAACAGCGTCGAAAAGCAAATCATTAGAGTAAAAAATATTATTAAAAGTAAATAAAAGTACTATTCCATCTCAGATTTATTTAAAACTTAAAAATCTGTTTGGTGGTGAGTATTTTTTTCAAAATGTAGTGTAAGATTGCTGCAAATCGCTTAGAGAAAACTGGATGAGCGTTGAAAATGAACAACATATATTTATCGCCAAGAGCCTCAATCAGTGAAGACAAGACTGTCGCTGATTGAAGACAAGCCGGCTGTCGTTGTATCCGATTCTTTGAAATCGCTAAAGGACATCAGTGTTATTTAAGAAACATTAATTAAATACCAACATAAATTAAGAATTTTTAAGAGTGAAGGAATTCAGATCTGATGAGCAAGTTATTGACGATGTGCAAGAGAAGGTCAATGTGAAATCAAAAGACTTTTATTGTTTTGTAATCCTGAAATTTCTTGAGTTAGGGTACAAATTTATTGCAGTGGTAGGTGACTATATGAAAAACTAGTGTGTAAATCATTCAGTCGCGTTCAATAAATAAAGTTTAGCTGATGTATGAATGTCCCTCGTATGTACAAGACCACCGATGAGACTTTAAGAAGAATAAATTTCTAATGTATAACACTCGACTGAAACTGACTTCTGAATCTTTCGAAAATTGCAATCATGTTCCATAATAGATATTTAGAACGCTCTAGAGCACCTTCAAGAAAACTGGATATGAAATTTGCATTTTATGGCATTAAGACTAAGGAATAACAAATCATATCCTCTTTTATTCCAGTCCCGCTATCAAACGACGCATTTAAACTCGAAAACAGAAAGAACAGAGAGGCGAAAACTGAATTAGGCGAAGCAAATTTTCTCTCTCAAAAATAAACTTCCCTTTCCTTGATTTCCCGGTATTCGGAATTAGGTAATTAAGATAAAAGCTTTTTGAGTGGAAGTTTTAATTCTCGTAATTGAACATTACATTTTCTCCCATCAAAGCTTTCTTTGCCGTGGCTGCTTGCTTTAAAAGCGCGATATTAAAATGCACTTAGTGTCACTCGTTACTTCTGCGAATTTATCATAATATAGCAAGGGGGGTTCTAGTAAATCAATTTACAGCCGCGCGTTAAGCACCGGAATCGCAAACTAGCGACAAGAAAGAGTTTGGGGAATTGCTTTCAGGAGATAAAATATATATTTTAAAACATTGCATTTGTGCGATTTGTTTCCATATGCCTTATATTTGTTTGATTCCTCTGAAAGTGTTGACAATAACTTGTCTCGATGAAACCATTCTCTTATTTTCATAATCGTATTTTTTCAAAAACGCATAAAACTAAGTGCATGTTAATGTTAAAAATGCAATTTTTTTATCCTGTAATTATCGTAAAAATGATATGCATCTTTACAAAGTAAACAAAAAATACACATATTTGTTATCATACAAATTTTACATTTAAGGAAGTTAAAAATTCTTTAAGTTGATACAAATTTGGATCTTTTCTACCTTTTTGTCCCATTTCCAACTCAACCCATTCTAGTAGAATGCGAATTTAATTAATATTTAAGATAATGTGCGGAAGATATAGAAGTCAGCAGCTGGCAGCACCAGTCAGCATGATACTGTGAGAAGGTTTCCTTCGTGTCTGTTCAGAGTCTGTATGTAGCAAGGCTAAAGTTAGAGTCTAAAACTTTAAGTTCTGTAGCAGGTCTCTAGGGTCAAATTTGATGTCAGTAAGAGCAGCATGCTGGAATTCAGGAAAGTTCGAGAGCAGCAATTAGATTCTTCTAAAGCCACACGTCCCTGATGAGGGACGTGTGGCTTTAGAAGATCTTAGGGACGTGTGGCTTTAGATCTGAATTCCTTCACTCTTAAAAATTCTTAATTTATGTTGGTATTTAATTAATGTTTCTTAAATAACAATGATGTCCTTTAGCGATTTCAAAGAATCGGATACAACGACAGCCGGCTTGTCTTCAATCAGCGACAGTCTTGTCTTCACTGATTGAGGCTCTTGGCGATAAATATGTTGTTCATTTTCAACGCTCATCCAGTTTCATTTTAAATCATTTTAAATCATTTTACATCATTTTAAAAGCAGTCACATGTTTCAAATGGAAATAAACCGTCTGGTACCTTTGTAGACGAAATGAAATCAATTAAAAACTTTCGTTTAGACATTGAGTAGTTTTAGTTTACCATATTAAACACCTATATCGTATTTGCGTAAAAACTGCACCACTCGCCTGCAAGAGCCACGCTACGGCCGCTCTTTGTCTTTCTAAAGAAGAAAAGCATTCAACAACAGCTTTCTTCACTCTGAGCGCTTTTTTAGAAACGAGGACTTGTATAAATATTTTGAAATACAAATTCTACAGATAATATTTTTCATAGATTCAAAATAGAATTCTAGGTATTAGCTTACATGTGTCTATAACGCAGAAATAATAACTGTAGTTCGCCTTCGTCTTTGTCAAAGATAAGGCATTTCTGCATGGCACCCGAATTAAACTATCGAATGAAAACTGTAAATAGCTATGCAAGCAGAATACTCACAAACGTTGCAACTGTCTCTGACATGACATAGTTATTTCTGAATGTGATAGACTCTTCGCTGGAGTACATGTATGAGCGTCAATATGGTATTCTGTGCCATTTTTACTTCCTTATACGGAGTAAAAAGGAAGTATTGTAATCTCCAAAAATTTCTCGTATCATATTTCAACGAAAATATCTATTTTAAATGCAATTTAATGATGTTTTTCAATGACATCCGTACGTAAGGACAGAATAAAGGACTCTTTTGACCAAAAAAACTATAAAACTGATTTAAAAGGGATTCTGAAGAGATTTTTTTCTGGCATCTGTGCGTACGCACATGCGAACGTACGTACATACGTATGTATGTATGTATCTCACATAACTCAAAAACGAGTAGCCTCAGAACATTGAAATTTTGTATATAAGACTGCTATAACATGTAGATGTACACCTCCGAGTTGGGTTGTAATCGGCCGTACCAGCAATTTATAAATATATGTATATATACATGCACTCTGTTACTCGGCTCACTGAGCTCAGTTTTTTTATTCTTATACGTTGGTAAATTGTCTTTTTTTCCTTTAAAAATGATTGAATTGTGTTGTTTTTATCTTCCGGTTACGGTTTTTATACCTTTAGTAAATCTGCATGCAGGATTTATAGAATCATCAACAATTTAAATGTTGTTTAAGTGCGGCTAAGCCTAATCATTTTTCTCATGGCGGCCAACGCCTTCTCTTATTATTGCGAATTAAATCATGCTTAATGTATTCTGGAATATATTCTAGGAAATAAGTGTTTAAGATTTACTTCGTAATTTTTAAAATAGATATTTTGTGTTTTCAATGTATTTTTGCCTTTTTGCGAAGTGGGAATTGAATTAATTGAATGAGAATTACTGAATCGTCTGTGAAAAACTGTTTCTTTGTTTGTTAGTTTAATTTCTTTTTTACATCGTTTTAGATTTATTATAGTATTATAATATTTGAATAGAACATGTCGCAACGATTAGATAATTCTTCAGATGGTATACATAAATTTTTTGCATTCTGAATTATAAAATGAATGAGATGTAACGCTGTTAAGTGAACTTAGCGCAAGAGTGTCGCTATGGTAAACAAACATAGTGAATTTTAAAGAGTGCATTTATTCTGCTATGGTTTATGCGCTATCGACGAAATAGATTTAATTCAATCCAATAAGTTTAAATGAAATGCAAAATGCGTATATTATTAATGTTCCGTACAAAGTAGTGTACACATCAGATTTTTTTTTCAAATTCCCAAATGCTTTCTTATTGGCTTTTTTTACTCCCAATAATTAAATGGCTTCCAAAATTCCTTAATATAAAAAATCCACTGTGTAAACTACGACTTCAAAGGAAACTGCATTTCATAAGTTCAGTTTAATGTACTTAAAACTTTTGACAATACTTATGGAAATTAAAAATGTTTCATCACTTTTCTGAAACACTAAAATTTTATAACCTTCAAACTGCTCATGAAAATACATTTTGTTGAGGCCGAAACGAAGCAGCTACTCAGTGGAGGTACAAAGGAACCATTATCTCGGGTACCTCTTTTGATGATTTCTGATGAGTAGCTGCTAAATTTCCATCTCTGCAGGCGAATAGATAAAATGCCTCTCAGAAAGATCAGCTTTATAATAGCAATGCACACCACTCGAAATCCAGCTGGAGGAATGACAATTTATGCCAGCAGAACACTTTTGCTTAAGGCTCATAAGTTCTCTGCGCCACCCTATTCCTTTATTTCGACACAGATATTCCATTATGAAATTTGCTTAATTCGGTCCCCTCTACCTTTTTTTTTATCTGGCTTAATTCAAAAAGGAAACGAATACCTTAAAATTAAATGGAGTTAATTTTTGCCTAATGGCTTCACAGGTTTACTTGACATGCAGGCTCGCTCTGACTTGTAACAGTCGGCGTAAGCAAGCTTAATGGTAAGAAGCTCTCAATGCCACAGGAATCTAATCGCTAGTAAATCAGTGATAATAACGTGGCCCTCCAGCAGACAGAACACGCTCTAAAACCACCTTCAAAACCTTCCGTTGAATACAAACTTTTTCCTGCCTCGTTTGAATACACGCGCGCTAGCCCATTTACATTCTGACAAGAAAGTGTGGGTTGAAAGCGAGAGTAATAGGAAAGGTTGCTTCAAAATAAAAGTAATCGTTAAGTAACTTAAATAAATCACCACAGACTTCAGTAACATCAGTATCATAATCTACGCATTTCTTCTCAACCTCTCTGTCCTGCTAATATGCAGTCAGTCGCTTCTGTTTCTTACCTTAAATATATTGTTATAAGCCAATCTTACGGAAACTAATCTGAGCTTTTTTTTAAAAAAAAATTCCAGAATGTTTTGTCCAGAATAAAAATGTGTTCAACCGGCCATCACTGTAGCTACGTCATTATGCATCTACTTGCGCGTCCATTATCATCACACAAAATTTCTATTACGTGTGTCTATTACTGGATCTTTTGGCCTTTCACTTCCGAGAATAACGGAAAATCTTGCCAACAATTTAAGAGGCATAAACTTTTGTCCAATCCCGCCCAAGCTGTCATCATAAGCTGATCGTATAACTTGGTAATAACACTCTTGCCGCCAAACCGGTATAGTGGTTAGCCTTGTACTGCCGTGTGGAAAGGCCCAGGTTTGAATCCAGGAAAAGGTATGGGTGTTTGAAATGTATAATGTCGGTGCGGCATAGCAGCACTCTAAATATACTGCTAGTCGAAAGTATGTGGTTTGATGAAAGGGAAGAGGTGTGGGAGACCCTTAAGACCCATCCCACCCGGGATGCTGTCCACCAAAACTGACGGGTGGAACTGGTCTAAATCGCAGTGTCACATGTAAAGTGCTGAAGGCTGTTGCCAACGTCAAACGTAATCTTGCTCTCCTTCCACGAGGAATTTCGTGGGCTTGGGCTAATGTACTGTCAGACAAGTGAGCATAGTAACAATAACAATAACACTAATCTCAGGAAATTAAGAATCTTGTATACTGCAGCAAAATTTCAGATTAAAACTTTCTTTAACAACTACCTTCGCCAAATCAATGCGTCGTTTAGCAAAAAAAATCAATGTAATTAAATTAATGTAAAGGTTAATGTAAAAATAATGTAAAAATTAATGTAGCAAACGTGCCGACCTATTGCACATGTTCAGCTTTAAAGTCAATAGTCTGGCATTCAATGGATCGGTACACCTGATAAACGTTCCTGCCGTAAAACTGAAGCTACTAGCATTTCATTCGATCATATTCGGAAATATTTAACTATTTTGGATCTTTTTGCCATTTTCAGCGAGTGTTTTATTAAAAATTGCACTTTCATATATATTTTGCTTTCGTCATCTTTATTTATTCAAAATGTTTTCAGGACTTGATAAAAAAATGTCAGTAAAGGAATCGAATGGATACGTGTAGCTTTAACAGCTCACCAGCAGCTTGGCAAAATTAATCCAACCTATTGATCAAAAAGTTACTCAAAACTTTAAATGTAGGGATTCATTTGTGCAAAATTTATCCAAATCTAATTGAAATTTCAAGCAATTTCAGGTTCACTTCAAGACAAAATATGCAAATTTCACAACTGCAATTGCTTGAAAGCAAGTGAAGAACACAATGTTACAAACTCTTTGCGATCATTGCGGCCAAATACCATGATGCAAAGTTCTGTCACAAAAAAGCAAACATATTGATGATTCAATAACCAGCTACTTAGAAATATTGAAATTGACTCTTCTAAAAATTTATTAATCACGATGTAAGAAACAAAGCTTTTGAATGAATTAAAAGTAAGAAAAATGAACCACCCTGTGAAAGAGTTAAGTTAAAACTTCAAAGTGTGCTTGAATCTGCAGGTAATAAAGAATTGATTTGGTTTATGTGATTACAACAAAGCCTCGAGGGCTATCTGCCTAGGGAAGAGATGCGTTCGCGGAGGCTTTTCTAAGAAAACCTGGCTCGTATACATATTACACAGTTGGAAAACTATGAAAGCGCCACTGCAGCCGGTCCGTTTATGGAATTCAAACCCCGGACCAAACTACCAGTGTTTAGCGACTTTGCCGCTCGGCCGCTGGTGGGTCTCGAATGTACATTAATCATGAGTTAGTGGAGTTAAGTTGCTATTTTTAAATTTAAATTTTGATCCGTAAATAATTTGAATCATTAATGTCTGTCCAGCTTTAAGAAGAGGAAGTTAATCTTTGTGGGGGATACAAATGGGAAGTTACAAAAAAAAGAAGCTTCAGTTATTTAGCTTGCGGCAGATGAAGTATTAAATACATTTCTGAATTTGGTCTATATATTAGAGAAATATATATGTAAAATAAATATAAGTTACTAAATCATTTCTTTAAAAAAAGCGATCGGAATCTATGAAGCGAGTAGACATTAGAACTTTATTTGGAAATATTTCATAAGTTGATAATATTGATGACTTAACAGCCGATTGAATGTAACTGCACTATGAATAAACTTATTTACTAATAAGTTTTACTCAATGAATACATTTGCAGAATTACTGTTAACAATTACTATGTGCAGAATTATCTCTCCTCAATACATTTTATACCGCCGAAAGCAAAACCGTTTCTCAGCACAACATGATTTTAATCCGACACATTTGATATTCCGGCGCTGCTAAACTCCAGGACATACTTGATTATCAGAATTTTGCTATATGTTGATTACATGAATAGATCTTTGGAAAAATATGCCAAAAATAAAGAAATGTGTCTAATGGTCAAGAAGAAAATTTGTTAACCTTACGCCAGACTTAATGTCGTCATTTTGTACTATACAAATAAAGAGGAAATCTGAAGTGCATCGGTATTCATTTAATATGTACGTCACATGTTACATATACCTTATAAAAGTAATCATTATATTTGTAAATATATACACAAATCTTCTAGAAACTTGTAGATACGATGAACATTTGAGATTCAAATTCCTATCTGAACGTTCTGACATTCTCGTGAATCTAGAACGATCGTTCAGGTTTGCCTTTTAATGGTATCAAAATCGAAATCTGCTCTGGATGCTTTTCAACAATGACTGGACTTTAATTTCGGTCGTAGAACGATAAAGACACCAAGCAAGTGATTCCCTCCAAAGATTTCCTCATTTAATGGAACTTCCATTATTCCGCGCACATTTAAAATTCTCTATCCCAATTATATTTTCGCATTGTTAATACGACGAAAACGAAATTACAAGGCAAGTGAAAATCACAACCTAAATCATTAATTGCTTTAACATTATTGCGTCTTTTGGTTCGGACGTATGGCTCTTTTCTCCAATAGTGCATACGAAAAGTTTTACGCCATTCAATCGCTAGAAAACGGTTCTAATAATGAATTACTCCCCAGACCTTTCATATCAAGTTTCTGCAGCGCAAAATGTAATTAATGATACTTTGGACATTACCTGATTGCAGCGGGAGAAGAATTTGCATAACAAAGTTCTGTTCCGTGCTTATTAACCGGATGAGTTATTAATAACATTTCGGAAAATGATTACATTCTCCTCTAATGCGCGTAAACATAATTAAATGAAGGAAGTCGGTCTGCTCCCGTGCGCTACGAAATTACTTAAACGATCGCTTGTACTCACAAAATGGCTGAATCGAACGAAAGATGATAATATTATTGTTGTAAAAGGACCACGAAAATTACCCCATAAAATGTTTTCTCCTTTGTTGCCTTCTTTTTTATTTCATTGCCATTGGACAGACTTGTCTTTTTCCTTCTTCTTCTCCCTTTTTTTTTCCTTTAGCATCCTTCCGCCTTTTTGTTTGGAAGAACTGTTTCCTCAAAGGATAACCATAACACCATCTTGAGTCCGATTTAGTTGTTTATTCGCTGCTTCCTACGACTGTTGCCAAATTGCTCGAGTGATAATAAATCAATAATCTGAAAAGAGAAAGGGGCGGGTGTCGTTTTTGTTTTGTCAAAGCTCTTCCACAGGAGCCAAACAGCGATGATGAATGTGTAATTAGACGAGGAATGTGCGTTCGTCATTCGGCATTTAATGAATTTTCCGAGGCTCCAAAACTTGACTGTTACGTTGATTAGTTTATTGGCCGTCGGTTTGGCTTTCGTTGGAGTTTAGAAATGAATATTGCATGGCTCGAATTCTTCAGGTAGGTCAGATTCGTTATTGCATAACTCCGAACGACTCGCTTTGAAAATTAAATGCATAAATTTGCTCTGCGTTTCTCCCCCTTGCGGAGCTGCATTATTTAGAATAATTAGTTGCTTTTGAGCTCAGCAAAGCCTAAATGGAATCTTTCCGGGGGAATATTAACTCGCGTAAAGATATGGAATAATTTATAAACTGGTAACCACCGATGTCTTGCCTTGTTGCTTTAATTCTATCCCTCGTGAAACACGGAAATCTATTTGGAAATGCAAATTATACCTCAGAAAGGATAATCTTTTGTTCTTCAAAATATTTTCGGAGAGAAAGATTGCTATATAAAAGTCAGAATTAACTGAAACCATTCAGAAATTCCGAATTTGCACAAACTCTTTCCTTTTGATAATTTCTTAAAGATATGAGACTTCCATTTAAAATTTCGTTGAGTTCTTAGGAATCATTTTCTGCATTTTCATTAAAGAACCAATAGCAAAAGTAATCGGGTATTTTCTAACACGCAACGCAAGTTAATGAAGAAGTGACTGAAAATAAAGAATTAAAGCTGGACTATATTGAAAACCTTAGAACTACATCGTAATTTTACGTATTTTAAAACAATATAACTTATCTCCACATTATCTCAAAAGGCAAACTGCAATAAAAAGAAAACTGTAAAAGTTTCTGGAATAAAACAAAAAGTATTTTCCATCCTTATCATATCTCAATGAAAAAAGATTTCAAAAAAGATGTTCTTTTGTATTGATTATTTGACGAGTATTCAAATTCTTTTTAAATCTTTTAATATCCGAAGGTAGCGTTTTTGCTATTTCCCAAAAATATTTAAAGGTAAAGATAAAACAACAAGCAGATGAAAATAATCTGAAGTTTAAAAAATGAACAGTACAGTCAATTTAAATATTATTATTATTATTGCTTTAAAGATATATAAATATGAATATTTACACATGAATAATTTCTATCACATCAGTATTTTGTAAATAAAATTTTTATATTTTCCAAATAATAGCAATAAATTGTGGATACACACTTCGCAAAAGGGACATAAATGTCTGTCAAAAGTCACTGAGAATTTACTCTAGACAGGCAAATGTTTTATTTTGCTTTAGTGTTTCAAGAAAATTGTCAAGTAAGACTGCCAAATAACGGTACAATTATAACATTATCAACTTTGTGTTTTGCGTAGATTTTAATCAAGATTCTGTCGATTTCGAGGTCAAACAGGACCACAGCTTCGTCTTTAAGAAATGAATCAAGCTTTCAGACTGTTAAAATTTTAGTCACATGACTATTACTGTAATATGTAAAGTAACTGGGACAAAGTGATATTTTTTCATTATACAATGATAATAATGAAATTAACAGGAAATGTATCATCCTTTAGCAGAAATGACCTCTAGAATGGTCTTAAAAATTGACTGTACTAATCTTTTTATGCGTATATGTTTTGTTTCTTTATTACAGAAGCGTATTTTTATACCGCGTTGTTTAACATGTGTTCTTTGGTCGAAAAATCCATTTTGCTAAAACGTTCCTTGAGAATGTGCCACGAGTTTTCGATCAGATTTAAGTCTGATGGATTTCCAAGCCAGTCCTGTATAATAACTTTAATTTTCCAACATGAATCTTCTGACACATTTCGAATTATACCATGGAGCCACGTTTTACTGAAAGGTCCTTGCAAAGATTTTCGAGAATAGCACACAATTCTATGTTTTAAATTTCTCTATACTTCGATTAATTCATCATTCCGTCAATAGGAACTAGACTTGCAGTACCATTTGCAATGGAAAACCACCAAAGCTTTGTTTTGAGGGTATTTTACGGTTTGTTGAATATGTTGAGGTACTATCAATTCATCTTTGCTTTGTCTAACAACATTAGATGTCTAGCCATGAACATGTAAATGAATCTCATCGATAAAAATGACCCAAGATTTTATTTTTTCTCCCAAACTAATCCTTTAATTTCTTGTGTCAGAACTTGTTTTTAATTGGCGTTCTTGCCTTCGGACTAACAGTGAGAAGCCTGCCATTTGAAGGATGAATATCAATACCAACTGATAATGCATTTCTTTTAACACATCTACTAGTTTTTATTGGATTAATAAAGCTATTTCGTATAGGAATCTGTTAGATTTTGAAGTTGTTATATTTCTTCTTCCACGTTTGCCCTTCCTTTCTGGTGAAAATAATGCAGTTTCATTGTGTCTCCTCAGAATTCTAGAAATGCTATATTTTCCAACACCAGCCGGGAAGCAATATTTCTTACAGTCATAGGCGTGTGATTGTCAAATGCAATAATCTTTGCTCTCTTTCCAGACGTTATATCCATTTTTAGTACACCAAAATGAATGAATGCAAAATGTATTTAAAAAATATGCAGAAGTAACTTCCTCTTTTCGCAGGAAAAAAAATTAAAAATAGCGCAATAATCTTAATTTATACCCTAAATCAATTCTAAGCAGTCGAAATCAGAATCTAAATGGCAATAATGTAGATGAAACTTCTTTGAGGGACCTGCTGAGGTTATCTGGCAACCAGCTTATAATTCTGCGAAAACGTCAGTGTATTCCAATTAATTTTCTCATTATAGAATTTATAAATCCTCATATTCTAGGGTAAAAATTATATTGTTACGTTTTTCTTTCTTCACGTATGTACGTTAAGAGGTTCGTGAATTTGGAGTGAATACCAACAACACTTGATGAAGCATCAAAACGCAATTTATTAACCAGTATTACTCAGGACAGCTCCAAAATCACGTTTATAGTCTTAAAGAACAACTATCACGCTGAAACAATCAGCGACACAGCCTTCAGGATATCGGGCTATAACGGTGGCGACAGCTTCACGGCAACCAGAGTACAGCTCCCGACTCTGCTCGGTCGTTCTCGGATCTACGTACTCTCGAGACTCTCCACGCTACAACTCTCAATGCACTCGATGATACACTAGAGTACAGCTCCCGACTCGGTTCGGTCTTTCTCGGAGCTCAACACACTCTACGATAAAACTCGACGATGCATTAACTCGCGATACACTGATAGACTCTCTCGATGCACTCGACGATCTAATATAATTTTTCTAACATAATTCATTTCTATGGGGTTTCTAAAATGAAGTTTTCATCTTTAAGAAGTTATATAAGTCATATTAAATTTGAAATTATTTTTAATGCAGTTTTGCACATTACAATTTATGTATCCCTTCTCAAAAAAGAAAAAAAAAGATCTGTAGTAAGATAATGAGATATTTTTAACTGTAACTTTTTATATAGGTGGAAAATAAATTTTAAAATGTAAGTTTCGTATATTCGTTACTCAAGTACATCACATGACGAAAACAGTTTTAGTCTAAGAGCCTAGTTAGGATCTGACAGTCTTATTTTCTTAAACTATAACCATAAGTTTAAGACCCATGTTTAAAAGATATTTAAATACTTAATCCTGCAGTTTTTTAAAACAATATGCATACAGGATGTTCAATAAATCCAGTAACACTGGAAATATTACAGAATTTGTTCCAAAACCAGCTCCCGGCAGCAGATACGTCTAATAGATTACTTTCATGTGCTGCAGATCAGAATTCTTCTCTATAAATGAAGATTTTTAAGTGTTCTATCTTATATCTGAAAGGGATGTCATGTCTGAACTAGCAGCGTACCTTCTGAACCACTCCTTCTGAACAGCTTCAGAGAGGGCCACGTAATCCCAAACGACTTTTATTGCGAGTCTGAACTAGCAGCGTTCAATATTACCTTAGCATCTTATTCAGCGCCCTACTAATTTTCTGTTAATATCTATGATCTACAATTTTTGGACTCTTCGCATTGGAATTTGACTTTTTCTACAACAGTAGTCAGAAAATAAGTCGCCGAAAGGGACGAAAAGCCAAAACCAGTTTGATTAACAGCGTGTAAAGTTTGTTAAAATGCAGTACCTATATAATGTATATGACAGGACTTTTAAATGAGACTTAAGATAAATCTAGACAATATATGTAAAAATGATGAGTAGTTCTAATAAAATACTAAAACAAACTTAAAAAGAAATGGTTCTCTTATTTGGAAATTTCTTAGGAAAAATAAGAGAAAGCTCATGGGAGGACGAAAGGAAGAAACTGAGAAAGACAAACGGAGAAACTGTCAGAATATTCGTAAATAAGCGAAAACTATGAAAGGATTTTAGCGACTGGAGCAGCTCAGTGAAATATTATAATTCACCAACTAACATATCTTGGAGATGACTTTTATGTAAGATTATTTCGAAGTACCTTACTTCAACTAATTCTCAGATAAAAATGATATTTTCTTTATTTTTTTTTCCTAATATAAGGTTTACATTTTCTGATATAATAACTAACAGAATTTATGATTTGAAATACGTTAAGAAACGGCAGTTTTCATTTCATGAGAAAACTTTAAAGCACAGGGCTTTCATTTTAAAACAACTATGGAAGAAAATTAAGAAAATTATTACATGAGTCTACTTTTTTTATTGTCTTTGAGTCTACTTTGTGTATCTACTTTTTTACTTTATTGTTCAGTTCTGTCTGTTTTGCAGTTGTTTTAGAAACCTACTCTTCTCCTAAAACAACTGTAATAAGGGACAGAACTGAACAATGAGGTCATGTAACAGAAATGCAAGAATCAAATAATGATTCTGCTTCCTATCTATTTTAAAAAGAACATATTTTACAATCTCCTCTAAGAAAGGGCACAAATTATAGAAACTTATTATTCAAAAACCTTTTCAAAGGCATTTGTCCCTCCTTCTTAGCATGTCTTCGTGGTGTAATGCCCAACACACTCAGGGCGTATTTGAGGTTCGAGGTTCGAGTCCCGGGGAGGGCATTGCTCATTTTTAATGTCTTCAGTATCTAAATAACCTAATGTCGCTACAGTGGCGCGTGAACTAAAAAAGACGGTAGATGACGATTCTCCACTACCAGGATTTGGCGATTGGGTCCCCTAATCCAGAGTGGCCCTTTAAAAGGGGGGAGTATATAAGGTATTTCTCCCGCTTTTTTAGCATTCCTTTGTGGTGTAATTGTCAGCACACTCGGCGCGTATTGGAGAAGTCCGAGTCCCAGGGAGGGCATTGTTCATTTTTCACGTCTCCTGTTTCAAAATAACCTAATGTCTCTATAAACTTAAATTTTTAAAATAATCACATCAGTATAATTGAAGTGAAATGGGTGAAACGTTTTGATAGATGTGAAAGGAAGACTCGAATTTAGACCTGATCAAAAAAAGAATTGATCAATCGATTTACTTTTATTCTCCCTTCCAATCTCACACCTTCCGAACAGCTTCAGAAAGAGCCACATAATCCCAAACGACTTTTATTACAAGTAATGAGCCAAGAATTATTTCGTGGTTAATGACAAATCATAGCTAACCGTTCTCGTGCAACGTGCCGGACATCAGAAGGGCCATGTCCTGTACTATAGCCTTATTGGAACTCGGGACACGGATGTGATCGAATATCTTTTAATTAATTTTTCTTTTATTACTTTTTAATAGATCATTTCATTATTTATCTATAACTATTTTTAACTGATTGATACAATTAATTTTTTATTTTTTTAATAATAGTAAGCGTAATGGATGCTGTTTAATCAAGCGAAGTTTGAACTGAGCCCTGAGTAGGTTTTGAATCGGTGAACTCTGGGCTTGCAAGACCACAAGATCACTAGAACTTTTAGGCAAAACTAGCTGATCGCCTTTAGCAATGAATGACCATGGTGTTACTAGCTAGAGAAAGTTATGACTAAGCAAATATCATCTCCACTCAAGTTGGAGCTTGCTCACCGTTACCCACCATCCGCTTAAGGAAAAGCATATATTTCTTAGAACCAAACAGCATCTCGCTAACAACATCCTCTCTACCTCAACTAGTCAGTGTATTTGTTTCTTAAAGGGTTGTGAGGATATATATTTCTTAACTTTCTATGCCTTTATTTTAAACTTTTTTTTAAGTTTCAGTTTTAGTTGTATCGTCCTGTCTCTCTGCAATTTTACTTTTTCTTTTCGCACTTTGTTCTTTATTTTACAATTAGAATGTTTTTAGTCCAAAGGGATTTAGTCCCGAAGGACTATTACTTTCGTTTGGGCGTTTTGCGTTAAATCATTAAAACGTTGAATCACTTTTCAAATTGTTGCCACTAAATGTTATCGCTCTGCATTAAATTTAAAAAAATGAAAAATCTGCATAAAGTATGCATGTTTAAAACTTTAACGAATTTTTCATTAACAAACTCAAAGATTTCAAAGCCAGCAATACCAACGTTGTACAGAAAAACATTTTTATCTCCAGCGCGTGAGAGCGTGTACCGAAATTTCTAAAGATATGCTCAATTTAAAATTATTTTGAGATATTGCTGTTGAACTGAATTTTATGGTTTAAGTGCGAAGAACATGGTATTTAACAAATAAAGGTAACACACAAAATGTTAAATAAACGTCTCTTTGGACGTAATTTAAAATCTGAAACATTTCAGATTTTTTTTTTTGTCTGTTTTTCTTTGTTTAATTTTCTTCTTTTTTTGCACTTGTCGCAAAAGTAAATTTATTTTTTCTTTCCATATATTTGTTTTCTCAAAAAAAAATTCTTTTTAATTTTATTTTCACAAATAAATCTTTTTCCTTTTTATCTTCGAATCTGAATTTTATTCCCAATTCCTTATTTCTCACTTTTTTAGAAGTAAAAATTTTTTTTCTTTTTTCCCACTTTTCTTGTTTTTACAAACACAAAATTTCATATTTAACTTCTTATTATTTTTAGCAATATTTTTTACTGTATTTAATTTTACTTATTACATTTTTAAGTATTTATTTTTATTTTTTTTTATTTTTCTTTTGCTGTAATAATATAAATTTTACGTTTTTGCTTTTATACTTTTTTCCATTCGTCTTTCTTTTTTTTAATATTTTATTGATGTTACATTTTCCTTTTGTCTAAAAGTAAACTTATGTACATTTCATGATAAACGAAATTTAAATTTGAAATACAGGAATATCGACATAAGATCAAGTCATTCTACCAGTTTTCATGGATAACATTTTCTGTAAAATTAAATCGGATTATTTTAATATATCTCTACCCAGTTTAATTAGAATATGAAAGCTATTACATTTTTTTCTTTTTATGCTACAAATGCGTAGTTGGAGACAATTGGAAAGCTCTTTTCTCTTTAAACTATTATTTCTGTTACTAAAGCAAATTCTGCTAACATTTTATAAAATATCATAGATTCTTTTTTCACGCACCCTTACCGTTCAAACGATTCCCCAATTTACTCTTAGTAAATTAGATTCTACCTTTATACTTTTCACTTTCAATTGAAACATTTTTTCTCATATTTAACCTTTTCTCTTGCTTTTAAAACGCATTAATATTACGCATCTAACTCCTTTCTTCTAAAAGTAAATATGATTACACAAATTTCTTAACTGTGAGATCTATTGACTTTCAGTCAGATTTTATAATTCAGGAGTGATAACTTTTTATTGCATAAAGTCTACTTAAAGTAATATATCTGTATTTTACAGAGTATGGCTGAAAAATATACGAATAATATTACATATCTTTTTTTACGCTACTGAAGTTTAATCAAATATAGTCATATTATTTTTAATAAAGTAAATGGATTAATTTATATTACTGATATAGATTTTTGTAAATTTTTGAAACATTCTATAAAATATTTCTGAATTTCCTTCATACATTCTACCTCTAACCACGAAACATAGCTTAAAGCTTGATTTTTATCATGCGAATGTATCATTGTGATCCTCAATATGGTGGCATTTTCTACCGCAAAGCTGCTTAACAACAAATATATTCCAACTTACCTAATCAAAATCGAAGCATTTTTTAACTGTAGAGAAGAACATTTAAACTGTAAAGTATTATTTTTGTTTCAAATTTTGGCTAAATCTATTAGCAGTAAAAGTCTAATCTACACGCAGAGTGAAAGTTCAGTCACGGAAATGAAATTTTCTCGTCTCAAAAAATATCCCAACTTGGAATATATTTCAATCGCCATTTTCATTGTATATTTTTATGTATCTCAAGTTTTTTTTCCTAATCTTTTATTGAGTTTATGAAATTATTATTGATCTTCCTCATCTTAGTTGTCGCTATGATCAAAAAAACGTTTGTCATCGATTTATATTAAACTTTCCACGAAAACTATCGAGCTCAAATTTTGCAAAACACTGTTTGTGGAATGAAAATACAACGCAGTGAAGCGATTTTTCAGAATTCTGTTTAGAATGTTTTACTTATTAATATTAGTATTAACTGATGTTCTGGTTATTTTGTTATCTGTATAGTACTGAAATGATTTTCACACTTACATCCATTTAACGAACAAACTAAAAATTACAGAATTTTCCTTTCTGCACCATCGGATAGAGAGGATACAAAATTTTTTTAAACGAAATTAATGTGAGATTTTTAATATAATTTCTTATTTTTCGACATCAATTTTTCGACTAATTTTCGCAGGTTTCTCGAATTTTTTTTCGAGCATTTCACATCAATTATTTTGAAATTTCAACATTTAAAAATGTATCTGTTTTAACGTTTCGAAATTTTCACAGGTTATGAAACGCACTCTTCATATTCTTTTAAAATAAAAACGTTAAAAAAATAATAAATAGGAAATATTTTCTACTTTTTTGTCCTTTAATCTGGTACAGTACTCAAAATGACTGCTACAAAGAGCAAAAAGAAAAATTTCGTTTATCCTTGGGCGTCACGTGAATCGCTTGGAAAAATTATGAAGTTATGATGTCATCTATGCTTCACACCAGCTTTCGTGTTTTCCAGTGCATTTCTCTAATAATGATTTTATGTATTTATTTATTAATCTTCATCCCTTTGATAGAAATAATTACTTGCTTAGTAAGTTGCTAAGTTAAGCTTACTACAGAAGTCTTCTGCCCTTTTATGAAGCCAATTTTTAATTTGTCCTCCCCCTTTTTTATAGATAGTTTTGCATTAAATGTTCGTTTCATTTTAATAATCTCAAAAACCATAGCGCGTAAGCATTGATTAGCTTATAAAACTGTTTGCAATGAAAATCGCCGCGCCATTTTTAATTTTTCCCATTTTATAAGTCGAAATGAAGAAAATGCGATTACAGCGTCTAAATGCGTGATCAAATAAATGGTTTTTTGTGTTAGCTAATATACATATATTATATTCTAAACTTAGATATAATATATTTTATCAAAAAATTGTAAATAACTACACAACCGTTAGAAAAAGAAGAGTGATTATTCATTGAAAAAGAAGTTTTTAATTGAATAATTTCATTGCTAACGTCTAAGACTTAAAAAAGTAGAAAAGGGAAAGAAGAAAAGTAAGGATTCAAATTTTAATCTCAGACCAGAGAATTTATTAAGATTTTTTATGCTCTATCTGATCACTGCAGATTACCAGTTTGTTCTTAGACTCACTCCTAACACAATTTTCACCTTTTTAGCTTTATTACCAAGCATCGTTTCCTTCGCACTTACGCCACATAAATCAAGAGCAAAATCATAAAATATTTAAAAACAGCATATCTATACATTGCTATACACCTTTTTATATTCGCTACATTATTTCTTTGAAAACTAACCGGAGCAGTCAGCTGCCTAAAAGAGTTACATAAAAGAGAAAAACGTAATAATAATTTTAATTACTCTAGCTCGTGTCATTTCGTAAAAAACATTTAATATTTCTAATTATGAATCTCATTTACATGCATTTTTATTAAAATCAGTCAGATTAAAAAGTAAAAAAAATAATTTTAAGAACTTTTATTGCTTTTCAATCAGTTGGTTTGTTACTCAGTAGCAGAATGATTAGATCTGAAATTTAAATACCTTACGCTTTACTGAATAGCAAGGCGCTGGTGCATTGAGATAATAACTATTCTATTTTAGGCAGTGACGACAATTTGCTTTCAAACAGCCAAATTTATAGATTAAATTTGAAAGAAGTATATCTTACATTTTGCCAAATGGCAACAGTCTGGTCGGCAGGAGATAAAAATGTTTTATTTCAAGCAGTGTTGTCACTTTACACTTTTAAACAGCTGAGCAAAATTCATTAGATTTGTACAAAATATGAAATAAATCAAAACCGAATTCGAAATCCAAAAAAGCATCTCAGGCGCTAAAAATGAAATTAGGAAGTTTTATAAAATAAGCATTTGTTTAAAACGCATAATTAACAGGAGAAAAATAGTTGATCATGGAGTTTAATGGGAGCAAGTTATTAAATTATCTCTTTATAAAATTCTTCTATAATTTTATGTTACGCATAATAAAAGCATAGCGCTTAAATAATGAAATTTAATATCGAATTTAACTGTCAAAGTTATAAGCTAATATCTTTACCAATTTATGACGTTTATTTTATAAAAACTTCTTTGTATTTTATTATTATTATATTTTTTAACTGACACATTTATTCTAACCTTATCTAAAAGGTATACATTTCCGATTGGCATTCCTTTATTTAACTCTATACTCTTGTAGCTCTTAGAGCATATTTGTCGTTTAAGTTATCATTAAAATCATACGCAGCACATAAAATCATGCTTAAATACTGTACATGACAGGTCGTATTAACGTAAATTCCCCATCATAATCCAACCTAATAGATAGGGAAAATATTTTTGCGTATTTTAGTATGATTTAATCTTAAAGACAAGATTTACAGCCTGTCGTTATTTTAATTAAATACTAGGAAAAGAAGCTTATAAAATAACGTAAATCAAAAATTAACGGAAAGATATCAGTTGACATGCACTGATAAAGCAAAGAGAAAATATTTCTGTGTATCTGGAAAGCTACCAAGAACGCACTTCTCAAAATTTTTGTAAAAACATAATGATATCCCAAATTCATAAATATCGTGTAATATGAAAGTGTTAAAAAATACGTATTCGAAAAATTTTGTTGCTAAGAGGAAAATAAAATCCTAAAGGATTTCATGAGAATGATCATATACATTTTTGCAAATGAACAAATATATATGTAGATCTATGGGAAATACTCACATATTTCCTGTTTTAGTTGCAGTATTCGTAAATAAGGAAACTGGAATTTTCTGCACTGAGCATATGTGACTAAGAAATGCCTTTTGTAAACGAAAATTAGCAGCCATATCAGTGTTTGACTTAAACGTAAGAACATGAAAAATGGTTATAATTTCCTAATATAATGAATTAGCCAAAAATTTATTAAAATTAGCCAAAAATAAATTATTTTGATAAAAAGTTGCAAATATTTTCTTTTGAAATGAATCTATCTAAAGCTCCCAAACTAATAATGGAAATATTCATTTCAGGCTTCGAAATTTAACTAAAAATCTCAGTAAAGAGTTCTGCACCTTAATAAAGTACTGTTTGAAATTGTGCAGATAGAAAAAAAGCAGGATATTTTCTTTAAAAAATTATTCACCTGATACTTAATCAAAAATTCAAAACATAATCCTAGTCCATTACTGTAGTGCAAGGTAACTAAGGTAACTAACTCTTTGGATAACTGTTTGTTTAGAAAATGTTAAAGGAGTAATGTTTTAATTATAAAGGAACAATTTTCAAAACAATTGTTCTTATGCTTTTAGTAGTTTCAATCAAAACAAACTAAAAGCTGTGAAAATAAAGAGAAGTTTCTTATCAAATAGGAATAAATTAGTACAATTTTTTAAATAAAATCTGCGTAAATGTAACTCAGTGATCTTAATAACTTCGAAAAAATTATTCAAAGTCGATATGAAGTGAATTAAATTCTGTTACCTATCTACGAAGAAACTTAATCTAGCACGGTAGTATACTGAGGTAAATTCCGTTTCCTTTCTAACTTTCTCGGTTGAAGTAATAGTCCTGTTGAAGATAAATCCTCCAAATTCGTAAAAAAATTATTAAACCAATCAAAATAATTGTTTGGTAAAATTTAAATATTCTTCTATGTAGTTAAAAAGTACTTCGATTTTGATGCCATGAGCTCGAAAATAATTTTTGTAATAGAATTCCACGTGAGAAGATTACATTATATTGAGGAACGCAGAGATATTTTCACATGACGAAGATCAAACTTTAGGACATATCTAGTAGTTATAGCAGAATGTATACATTTTTCGCAATTACAATTTTTTTACTTCGTATAAGGAAGTAAAAATTCGAACTCCTTGTCTTCTATAACAGTTACCAAATATTAAAATACTGTTGCATATTATCTATATATTAAGAATCACAAAGTAGAAATTAGCTAAAATGGCCAGCAAATACAGTAAAATACTGTTTGATAAAAATTTTAAAAAAAGATATATATGTAAAAATCTGAAAGCTTTCAGGTTTTACATTACGCCCAAAGGGGCGTTTTTGTAACATTTTGTGTGCTACCTTAATTTATTAAATATCATGTTCTTCTGACTTAATTCATAAAAATTCAGTTCAACAACAATATCGCAAAATAATTTTTAAATGAGCATATCTTTAGAATTTCCGATACACAGTTTCGCGCGCTGGAGATTAAAATGTTTTTTTTTCGTACAGTGTTGCCATTGCTCGCTTTGAAATCGTTGAGTTTGTTAATCAAAAATTCGTTGAAGTATTAGAAAATATGAAATAGATAAAAAAAAAATTCCAAATTTCAAATTTGGCAATACGTAAATCATCCCGTTTTGCAGCGACTGCTGATAATGTAAGACATTAACTATATTTACTTATGATTTTACTGGAACAGAAGTTTTCCCAGAAAAGAATTTATCATTTGTTTTAAATTAAATTCAGTTTATCACCTTACAGTTGTAAATTGTCCTTATTAAATATTTTAAGCAGGTCTGTCGATTTAGCGATGCCATTTTTGGTTGTAATCAGGTTTTCACGCAGCTTTGAGTCTCCGTTTTTATAGAAGTCCAGTACTAAATCAAAGAGATTGAAAAAACGATTCAGATAGCTTTTGATTCATATATCTTTGAACTTCACATTACTTTTGATAACCAACGAACTTCTGAACGCACAAGCAAGCGACTGTAATCTTCATCACTTTCAGTACAAAATTAGCCAAATAACCTGTCATGCAATGAATTGCTTTTAATTTTATCTATTAACTTCTCTAATAACGTAATTAAACTACGTACGCAGGCATTCATTCATATTTTTTGCAACCAAATCCTGATGATGAATAACACAATGCATACGTGTACACCTGGTATTACGTGTTTGAAATGCGCTATGGGACTCTTGTGATGCCTTGTCATTGCTGGAAACCATCAGCAGCAGCTGACAAAATATTACTAACAGGGATTTCTTTCTTTTGAAAAAACTTGTTCATGATATTAAATATTGATTCTCCCTTTGTGCCAGTGTCCAAATTTTCGGCAAATAACAACTCCCCACAAGTTTTTTCTCCTTTTATGAATAGAACGTATGAAAAAGTAGTGCTTGGTTACTTATGAAGGTTAATTCATCAAACCGAATGGAAAATTTGCAAATAATTGCATAACATTATTTCAGTGTTTAATTTCACCTATTCTTCTTTGTACCGAATTATTACTCAGAGAAATTTTTCTGATGGTATCTAATGGTGTCTTGTGTTGAAGAACAGTTTTTATTACCTTTTTAACTACCAGCAAAATTAATTCCTCGGTACTTGTATTTTTCCTGCTTTGGGGATTAACAGTAAAATATTATATGAGTTCGTAGTCCATCATCTTCTTGTTTAGAAGACGACGCGAAAAGATTTGATACATAGTTGGCTGTTTTAAATACTTCTTTCCCATTCCTTGAAAGCAGGATAAGTGTCCGTTCTTTTTATCAACATGCATTTTATTCAAATGCTCTTAGAAGGCTTCATAGCTTCATTTGATAAAAAAAAAAGTTTTGAAAAATTAAACACATAAGTAATGAATGGTTTGTAGGAGAGTATGTTAAGCCATATTTTAAATACTAGTGTCTCCTACTCCTTTCTTCGTGGAGGCAAAGCAGAGGCAGGTAGAAAAGGGGATGACGTTTCATCGTTTGCGTCAAGGCTCCATGACAGAATTGGTCCGAGTCTTCTTCCGTTGAACTGTGTGCAATCTTAAAGGAGTAGACACGTTTCGTTAGCAGGATCTGAGATGGAGTGGACACTTGTTCTGCTAAACCAATCCGGATGTTTACAGAAGAAGTTAGTTCATTGTGAAGTTTGATCCGCAAACAGCTGAAAATCTTCTGAGCTGCTTTAGCGACGTTAAGTAAGACATTCCTAAATCTACTCCTGATTTTATAGGATTGATTTCGTGCATGCATAAACTTTATGTCTTTTTTTATTTGCGATGCTGACGCACTTTCTCTGTAAATAAGTCATTACAGGCTGCCATATTTTTGGCGAAATATATATGTTCCATAGTCCATAACATGAATCGCGGCTCTGCTTGCTAACTTGCAAAGAATTATCACTGACCATACTAAATGGAATTAGATATACGCTTACTTAATGCAAATTTTAATTTTTAATTTTTAAATTTTTTAAATGCTTATTTCCACGACATAAGATAACAATTTTAAATGACTACATAAAAGGTTTATTCATGAAAACTGTAGGTATTTTCAATTTAATTTATTATATTAATTTTCTAAATAGTTAGGTACGACACTGTCGCCCTTCTTAACCTTCTTAACATCCTTATTATCATATGGACCCACTATCGTCCTCTTGGAAGGCTCCAGCGCCTATTGGGTTGCAGTACCGCTCCCGTTGGGAACCTTCGTTCTTTCGAGAGGATGCATACAAAGGGGTAAAACGGCGGAGTAAGTTCCAACTTGAACAGAGATGACGTTTGTTCGCCCATAACTTTAAACAGGCTGGGATGCCATGGTCGTTTTACTGAAGGCGATGCGCTAGTCTCCTTGCAGTAAATTACTTGGCCAGCAGTTCAGAGGCTGTCAATTCGAAACCTGTTGAAAGTTCTTTTTAAAACTCATATAAGTAAACGACGTCCAATAATTAGAAGTTTATTTTTAATGAAATAATATAAAAATAATTGTATCAATCAACTAAAAATAATTATGGATTAAATAATTACACATTCGATTAAAATTATTAAAAGAAAGAAGAATTTTGAAATAATAAGGAAGGTTGTCATCGTCTCTAAGTAAACCGTCGTAGTCACAAAGGAAAACGAAACTTTGGTAATACGTTTAATATGGCGGTACCGACGTCCATTCTGAATATCAAGTGATTCCAAGATGGCGATGGTGATGTCATATCTGAATGTCGCATAATCCAGTATGGCGATGGTGCAGGCCGTTACAGACCTCAGGCATCGCAAAGTAAGGCCGACTATTACTGAAGACTGATGATACATGTGTGCATGCCTTCAGTGGGTTTGCCTTCGATGATATATTATTCAATAACGTTCGTAATGGCCCATGGTGCCTTTACTGATGAATCTATATCCTCAGTTCCTATGAAGTGCGGGCAGATCCATCCAGTTTGGCCAAGACTGCTAAGAAATGGCGGAAAGATTAGTGATTTCAACAAAATTTCCAGCTTCGACGACTAACTCAAGTGTTCAAGCTAAGATAAATTATGTAAGGAAAAGTCTATGTTGATGAACCACTATGTTGCCTTATAATCCTCTGAAACCTCGGACGCTGGATATACATAGAAATTTCTTTTCTTATACTTATTTTTCCTGTAACAAAAATTTGTAAGAAAAATGTGTATATATTCTTTATGCAAGTAACTTAAGAATTGTCGCACAGAAATTTTTATTAATATTCACGTAAAAGAAGGTTAATTTCAATAATATTAAGGCCAGAAATTTTATTAAGAAAGTGCGCAATAGTTTTGTTGAATGATTTAAAACGTATTCTTTTAGAAAACTTTTTCCGTTTATTTCGCGGCGACTTGCTCATGACTGATTGCATATGCAGCACTTGGCTTTAAATATTAAGAGCACTTTTTTGCCGCTCAGTATGTATCTAGCAAATAACAGATCCGTAGCTCGATTTCCAGATGAAGGAAACTCAGCACCTTCTAACGGGCAATACAAGATAACATGCATCCACAATAGCTCTATTGATCACTCAAAGCTTGCATCTATTTGTTAATAACAGATCTGATGCAATATTCTTCTATGAAGTCTTTATACCCTTTTCTCGCTCCTCAATGCCCCGATACTTCTGTATACGTGCCTCAACATACTAAGACTTGTACACCTCTCTCATACGACCCATGTTTACAGACTTGGATACACTTTTAGTGTAACCGTAAAAGCACGTGCTTAAGTAACCAAGAGGTCCGTAGTTCTGTTCCAGACAACGAAAACTCAGTGTTTTCAACAGCGCGCAACAGATGGCTTCATTTTAATACTTCCTTTTCTGGTGCCCAGCTCTTAATTACATTTTCTTATATCCCTTAGAATATTGGTAATATATATGATTTACTGAATGCTCTGTTTGCATCATATTCTGTGAGGCTTTTAAATTCATTACATTTTTAATATGCCCAGCATTAATTTTTCTGCAGTATCGCAAAGGCGACAAATCCGTGAGGCCATAATTCGGAACATACTGGACTTAGAGAGTCAAGATAAATTTCGAAGTGTGACCCGGAAAACGGTCAAATTTTAACAAGGAATTGGTAATTAAGGATCTTCTGTTTGTAATATCCGTACGAAAGGTTACGGTCCATTTTACTATGCCATTTTACTATGTTCCAAGTACGGACGGATGAAGATTCCTACTAATTTTTTCAAATTAATGGATTGCTGGGATACCAAAAGCTCTATATATTTCTTCCTTAACCTACGAAAAGTATCAATATAGTTCCTATCTCCGACAATGTTTTTAGTAATTTATCAATGAAGATATGAAGACCCAAAGATATCACTCTAACGGCATCCCCATGGACGCAATGGAGGTACCTTTCAAAACGACATAGTTCATAGATGAGATAGTTCATATAGTTCGTAGATGACATAGTTCATATAGCTCATAGACGAGACTGTAATTTTACACTAATAATGGAACAACCATTCATTTGGATTGATATATTTCATCTTGGCCAAGAAAATCCTATTATTAGAACTTTTTCATAAACCTGAGCCGCATGATTTGATCTATGAGTCAGTCCATCAATGTCTTCGGATTTTAAGTGCACTAGATATGTAGTAGATGTAACTATATATGCAGTAGTCGTAGATGTGTAGTATCGCAGTGAATTAGGATTATTAAGACTATAAAAAATGATTGCCTACCCTTCAGAACAAAGGATAAATTAATGAAAAAATATATATACAAATATCGTTTCCTTCGTTCACTTAGTGAATTCCGTAGTTATCCACGCATTCCATTCGGTGTACTCAAATCCATTCATTGAAACCAAAAAATATCGGCCTTCTACCCAAAAGGAAGTTGCTGAAATTAAATTAATAATCATTCAGTACCTGAAGAAAACTTCAAGTAATTAAAGTTAGTAAACCTCTCCTGCATATATAATTTAAAATAAATTAATGTAAAAACTCACCTGATAATTTAGCTCAAAAGTTACATAAGTAAATTTGAGCAAAATTTAAATTTAGATAGATGTCCATATTAAAAATGTACTTTCATGCGTGGCCATAAAATTAAAGCCAATATAAGCCTAAATATTTTTCTTAAAGTTAAAATTAGCTTAATTTCCCGACATCAATTTTCATGCAAATTAAAAAAATCAGAGAACATAGGATATAATATAGAATTATTAAATTTTGCAAAAATAATATGTTATAAAAAATATTGAAACTTGGTACAGAAAAATTTCGAAGTATGCATACAGCATTTTTTTTTTTTCAGAAGGTGCAATGAATAGACACGATGACCGACACTACAACCTTGAAAATTTGTTCAACTTTTTTAGTGAAAAGTGTTCCAACCTCCATTTCTGCGATGTTTTATCACCTATTTGCAATTTATTAACTTTCAATTCTCCACTGTTTGAGTATAAATATAAATGGTGCCTTCCCTTAATTCGGAATGCACATAAACAATTATTACTATCCTCATAAACCTCAGCTGACAGGATATTCTTATTTAAAAAAGTGAGGAGAGTTTCAGCGTTAATTTTTTAATAAACAGTATATGTATAAATTAAATAAACTGTTCTTATTTGTAAGAAACAAAACACACAACCTGTTTCTTATTTATTTAAAATTAAACTAATTAATATTATTTTTTATGAAGTAAAATAATAAAAATAATATATATTATTATTGAAGTTTATAAATTTTATCACTTTTATTGAAACGTGCAAATAAAAAAAAATTAAAAAATCTACAAATAAAGTAACAACAAACTTAATTTTGCTTTCGCTAGAAGAACAATGTGACTTTTAAATAATTCTAAACAACTGATGTCAGCTTATCACTCAGATATGTGCTTCGTATTTAAGGCTCTTCAATAAGAGATACTAAAAAGTACGTGGATTTACAGCATGAATCCTAATATGTCTGGCATTTGTTTAATAGATAACATAATGAAAATGACATTCACGTCAAACCTTACGTAACGATATTCAGGGCAATTAGTTTAATTTGAGATTAAGCTAACTAAAGGTAATTTTGCGATTGATATTGAGATTGAAATTGTTTAAATTACGGGGAAGTATTTAATTAACGGCTCTTTCTCTATCTGAAGGGATACTTTTTGTAGAAAATTGTTTAGATTTCTAGTTTGATGATTTCCAATTCGGAAAATGAAAAATACCACTATTCATGTATCCCTATTCCTCTATTTTCAGGATTTCAATAATAAAAAAAAAAGACTTAACAATAATAATAAATAAAGTACTTTTGATTCTGAAATAAAGTAGGCTTAGCAGTCGATTAATCGGCTCATTGATTGCTGCTGATTATTGAAACTCATGTGTAAAGACGTAATTCAAAAATTTGATCACAATTGTAATAAATCTTTAAACTACGACTTCAAATAAATTCTTGAGCGTCTTTCAGATTAGAAATGGTACGAATCTTAAATTTTCAAGAATCCGGAAATATTCTTAACGTCACAAAACTCGAAGTTCTCAGATTTTCAATAAGAATAATAAAAAGAAAGATTTTTAAGAAATTATTTCAAATTTTTAAACGTTGGTTTCAAACTTTGCTAAACAAAAGTTTGAAATCTGAGTTTTATGAATCAAATTCAAGAAAACGGTTTTTAAAAACGACTACTGTTGATAAAACGCAAATTTAGTGAAGAAATGCATAGTCAAAACTTTTAATTCTGAGATTCATTTTCCGAACATAAGTTGATAACAATTATGTAAGTAACAGTTCAATATTCAATAGCCAATGCATGTATACACTAAAGCATGAATTGTTAAAATGTACAAGACCTATTAATAATATGTGACCTGTGTTCAGAATTATACAGAAGGTTCGAAAGTCCATTTCAAGAATTTTCAAGAAAACGAAACACATCGACTATTTAAGAATCCCGGCACTTTTTCCTAAACAGCAATCTGGAAGAAAAGTGTTCGTCACTAGTTAGTGAACGAAATCCTTCTAAATATTTTTATACTGTAATGAACATTTCTAATTTAATATCAATAATTACTAACCTTTCCAAAGTTTTCCATTAACACGTTTAAGGTTTTTTTAACAAAAACATGAAAATATATTTATATATACAAAGATATACACTTATATATTAGATAAAATTTCCATATTTCCATAGTCTTCCCTTATATACTTTTCTTTCCTACATGTTCAAAAGCCACGCAGTTCAGGGCTTAAATACGCGATAGTTACGTGGGGACTAAATGAATTTAGACATTTAATTTTCTAATCAGTGGCGTAGAGATCTGACTAATGGGCCATTAGGGAGGTTATTTCACTTAAATAAATATCAACAATACTATCACTTATAAAACGCGTAAAGTACTTTTACGACTATCAACTGAAAATGATAAGGATTTTTAAAAAATTTTAATAGATGGGGAGGCGCTTTCGGCGTTAACGAATCAGCATTTCCCGATAAACGCCCAAGAGTTACGAAAAAGAATAAGACTGGTGGCGCTATCTATGGGCACTTTTAGATATTACTTTTTCTAATTTTTCTGTTCTTATTATAGTCGCGATTAAACTCTGAATATTCAATATGAAACAAAAAATACGAATAATTATTGAATAGCTTACTTATACAGCTCTTGCAAATTCAATCAGAGTTATTTTTAGTCCTAAATTTACTGAAACTGAGATTTATGTACCATTATTTATTTATTTATTTATTTGTTTGTTTAATTATCTCTACTAGAGTGCGACATTTAAAAGAAGTTTGAAAAAAGAAAAAATCTCTTATGGATTCCACTTTTGGGTGGAAGGAAGAATTAAGCTGCATATCGCAATGAAATTTAATAGTAATTTCAGCTCTTTCGTAATTTATTATTAATAATTTATTTAATGAGTTTGATAATAAAAATCTATTGCGTTTAAAAAAAAGGCGTATTTTAAAATGATAATTTATTATGAATTACAAAGAAATATTATTTTAATAATATAATTCAATCATAACTTAAATTAAAATAATTTTTTAAATTTAGTTCATTAATTTTCAGTTTTTTGCTATTGTAACATCGTCTTTCACTAATAAATGAAACCTGATTGGTACATACGGAGAATAAGAGAAGACAGATATTTAAAAAGAAAGAGAAAAGAAAAGAGAAAGATTTAAAAAAAAATACTGAAAGCATTCAGATCTTAACGCCTACCAGCAGCCGAGCCGCAAAATCGTTAAACATTGGTAGTTCCGACTTGGTTTCAACTCCAGGCGAACGGGCTAGCTGCATGGGCTTATCTTGGTTTTCACGCTGCGTACTGTGTATACGAAGGCACCCTTTCCCTTAGGCAGATAGATCTAATATGTCAATAGTTAAATTAATCTACCAAACCAAACCAGTCAGATTTTAAAGATCGCCCAAAAGGGTTTGTTAAGGTTTTTTTAAACTCCGCCTGAACTCGCAGTTTACCAGTCTGCTCTTGCACTCACGCCACCTAACCCATTTCTTTTTGTTTTTTCAGCTTTAATTTAAAGCATAATTTACGCCATATAGATATCAACATCAAAATCACGAAAATTTTAAAAGCAGCATATCAGCATATATTTAGAATTCCTGTTATGTTTAGAATTTCCAGCATATGTTTAGATTCCCGAATAGGAGAAAAAATTCAAAACCCATCATAACTTAAAATCGCATTGAGAACGCAGCAGATTCACCTCATTGATCACACATTAAATCTGTTGTGCTGAATGACCACCGAATGTTTACCTGCAAAATTCATTTCTCTATATACGGCTAATCGAAAAAGGAAATCAGATTTTTAAAAGCTTAATCAGCAAAAAAAAATAAAATATTTTATTAAAAACTGTGATAGCAGTATCTCTGATGGTTTCATGAGTCTTTAAAACATTTCATTTTTAGTTAGCTTTTATGTTAATCTAACCTTCAAAATATTTCCTTTTTTTCTCTTTCACTCAAGGCATAGATTTCTCAAAATATTTTAATCACTATTATTCATTAAAAATTAATATGACCGTATTTCAAAAAAACAAATAATTGTTATTAAATGAAAGAGTATTTTCTTGTTCATTATATGAGATATAACCACAGTTGCATCGAAACAGGAAAAGGCGGAGTTATCATTGTGATATCATTTCATACATATTTCACAGTTATGAGATTATAGTCTTAAGTGGCCGGTAGAACTTTTTTGTTTTTTATTATTAACGTTTTGTGTGTTAAATTTATTAATTAAATAGCATGCTCTTCGCAACATACACCACCTAAAATACAATGTAACAATAAAATGACAAAATTAAAAACAGCATATCTTTAGAATTTCTGATAGACAGTCTCGCAAGCTGTAAATAAAATTTTTTTGCTTCATACACTGTTGCCACTACCCGCTTTCAAATCGTTGAATTTGAAGTTTTACAAAATATGAAATATAAAATTCGGGCTTCCAGACTCACAAGTTCAGGTGGAGGATTACGTTATTCAAAATTAGATGGCTCTAAGTACCATCGTTTTGTTTTACACAATGCGATTAACTTAAATACATACTGGCAGATGCTTTATTCTTTAATTTCTTAAAAATTAAATTAATACAAGGCGATACTATTTTATGGCAACTTGAAAAGTGATCAAAACCATTTATAATGATCCAACGTAAAATCCATTTTCTAGACTAATATCCCATTTGGACTAAAAATAGCACTCCTAAGTAATAGGGTCTAGAAAAATGTTTCATGCACCTCTTCCATTATTGCTAGAAAAATCATTCCCTCCCCCCTCCTTTTCCAAACTCGAAAACTATAACTTTAAAGTTTACAAATTACTTCTGTGAGAATGCTTTCGGTCTACTAAATGTAAAAAAATTGAAAATTAAAATTCGCTACACACTTGCACACTTGTACACTTGTACATCACAAAGGAATGTCATTGAAAGACATAAGTTACAAAAAAAGAAAGAAAAAAATTCGAATTACCCTAATTTATTTTTTAAGCAATAGCTCAAAAACAACGTAAAAAAACTGGTTTTTGACTCTCGAAAATAAAATAAAATAATAATAAAAACCCTCAAGATTTGAAGTAAAATATTTGGATCATTTTTCGTTTACAAGAGTCAAATCTTTTGCGTTTTATTTTTTACAATGAGAATAAATTTTTACCAAATGCAAATACATCTGCGTCACTGAAAAATATTTTTGTAATTAGAAGTATATACCTACGACAAGCAGTTGCGGAAATAAAGTCATGATAAGTGGATACGATGCGTATATATTGCTAGAGAATCAGAAGAAATCGAATTGATTTCATATCGATTAGAGTGTTATTGTCAAAGTAAAATACAATAAACTCCTAATTAACCAATGCCCACAAGCGACCGAGCGGTAAACACGCTGAACAGTAGTAATTCGGTCAGAAGTTCGAATTCCGCGAACGGGCTGACTGCATGGGCCTTTTTGGTATTTTTTCCCGTGTGTAAGTGTATAAGAGCCGGTTTTCCTTAGAAAATCCTCCACGAAGGCATCCCTTCCCTTAAGAAGATAGCCCTAATGTGCTTTGCTGTAATCTTGATAAACCTAATCAACCAAAGTGATAGCGAAGACGACTCCCGTTAATTCAAAATCACGATTAATCCAACAGCAGTTAAAACGGCAGCGGAAGGAATAATAAGCTGTATTACAGTTAACAGAAAATGCTACAGGATGCACGGTAATGGGCGCACGACGAAGCAAAAATTGATGCTCCATAATAGTATGTTTGAACCTACCTGACGTAGGAGTACGCATGACAAATTTCTCTGAGTATTACTCTAATGTGCAAAGTGTAGCAGTAAATGTAAAATGGGGATGCAAATGAAGTGAAAACTCTGATTCAAGTTTGGTCAATCTGCAAAAGAAAGTCATGATATGCTAAAACAAGTTTAGAGAAATGTAGCCGGAACTTTCAAGTGCATTTCCTGGATGTAAACCATTTCCTGGATGGACGGAATTCAATTGAAAGCGCGTTTTGAAGTGATAGACCTGCGGTTTCTCGTAGTGGAGGAAATACTGAGAAAATATAAACCAGAAAGAGCAGCGATGAATGCTAACACGTGCAAAGATGTTTTCTGGCATTATTGTAGAGGATCCATTGGAATATGTTCAGCCACTTCGAGGCTTTCTCCTACTCCATGACAATGCCCGGCCATATTCAGCCATCGTTGTTTCACAGTTTATGACCAGTTTATGACATGTAGAGGAGCTGTAGCCCTCTATCATCCACCGTGCTGACATCGTCTTGTTCCAGAAGGATTTTTTATGTTTCTGCATCAGAAAGGAGCTGTAAAAGGAGAAATAATTTCAGATATTCCAGACATTCAAAGTTATGTAATGAGGGTCGTGTTAAGCATGCTGCTGTGGCAGAAGAGGATCTGCGTGAATTATGAGCAATAAGTTATAATTTGGTGCGTAATATGAATTTCAAAATTAGTTTTCTTCAGTTTCCTAACAGAATTCTCATGTTTTTCCTGCCAACTGATTCCATTCGAAGCTCTCATTTAGTTAAATAAAAAGAAGAAAAAAAAGGAAACAATGAAAGAAAGAAAGCAAACGTATGAACGATAATATAAAAATACTCCATGCACTACCGACAGACGACTTTCTTGCAGCTTTCGTCAACCGCAATGTCATCGTCAAAACCCCGCTGTAAATGATGAGCATTAAACTTCGAAGGAATATAAAACGCTTTTTCTGATTTAAGTAGGAATCTTTTGTTTAAGTATGTTCACCAGATTGTATTAAAAATTTACTTATACTTTCAAGCAGTTTAATCTGAAGAATTCGTTCATTTGGCCACGCATATTAATAAGTATACAAAACAAAACGAAGGCACTGTAAATGCGGAAAAATAAATCATTAGAAATAATATCATTAGAAATGAAGAAGCTAAGTTATAAAGTAGCATTAAAAAAAGCATTTAAAAAAGAACTTGAGCAATGTTATTGAATTAAAAATTACGTAAGAATGCTCTTTAGAACTTTTATTTCGGAATTTTTTTTCCTTCTTTGTTAAAATTATTGCACAATGATTGTACATTCCAAATTGCGTATAACTGAATTATCTACTCGTATGGATAAAAATAGCCTTCCGAATAATGTTATAGCATCCGCTATCATTGCTGCTATTTCTTTCATTTTCATTTCTTTTTTATATCTGTAAAAGAAAACTTTGTTTTACGCTCATAGATTGTAATAATTAAATAAATCCATAATATTTAACACCAGTTCGTAATTATCTGGTAAAGAAAGAGAATTTTTCTAGGAAGTCAAAATGCTGAAATGGCACGAATTTTAACGTTCTTGTCTCAAACTCCTGCAGAAGGAACACAATACCACAATTTTTTTTGGCCACCTCTAGGAAGCATGAAGTGGTAAAAGTGGAGATGAGACAGACATCGCTGTCTAAAAAAGATTTACTGTCTCATCTCTACTTTTACCACTTCATGCTTCCTAGAAGTGGAAAAAAAAATTGTGGTATTTTAGTCCTTTTCTTTCCTTCTGCAGGAGTTTGAGACAAGAACGTTAAAATTAGTGCCATTTCATCCTTTTGACTTCCCAGAAAAATGCGCTTGCTTTACCAGATAATTATAAATAGGAGAAAAAGTTCATAGCACATCATAACTTATAAGATGTTTCTCCCGTCTTCTTAGCATGCCTTTGCGTTGTAGTGGTTAGCACGCTCGGTGCGTATTCGAGAGGTCCGTGGTGCTATTCCCGACGAGGGCATTGCTCATTTTTCATCTCTCCTGCTTTCAAAAAATACCTAATGTCTCTACAGTGGCTCCCGAACTAAAAAAAAAAAAAAGTTGGTGGATGAATCCACCACAGGATTTGGTGATTGGGGCCCCTAATCCCCAATCGCCCTTTAAAAGGGGAAGTATATAAGGTATTTCTGCCACCTTCTTAGCATACCTTCGTGGTATAGTGATCAGCACACTCGGCGCGTATTCGAGAGTCCGTGGTTCGAGCCCCCGCGAGGACATTGCTCATTTTTCATCTCTCCTGCTTTCAAAAAATATCTAATGACTCTACAAACTTAAAATTGCATTGAGTACGTTGCAGATTCACTTCATTGACCACACATTGAATTTATTGTGCTTAATGACCGTCGAATATTTACTTGAGAAATCCAATTTTTGCATATACGGTAAGTATTGTCCTTCAAAAAAATCACATTTTGAAGGGATTAGTCAGTAAGATAATAAAATATTTTATTAAAAAACTCTGATAGCAATATCTTTGACGGTTTCACGAGTCTTCAAAGTATTTCATTTTTAATTAGATTTTATGTTAACCTAACCCTCAAACGATTTCATTTTTTTCTCTTCCTCTTAAAGCATATTTTTTTCAAAATGTTTTGATCACTATCACTGATTAAAAATGAATAATAATAATAATTCTTATTAAATGAAAGATATTTTCTTGTTCATTGTACGCGATATCACCACTGTATGACGTTAGTGTTGTATGGGAACAGGAAGGGGTGGAATATCATTGTGATATCATTTCGCACATACTATTTCACAGTTATGAAATTTCGTTGATTTGATTGGTTTATTTGATTATGGCAAACCACGCTAGGATTATCTGCTTCAAAGAGAATTTTCTAAGGGAAACTGTCTCGTATCCACGTTACACATCGGGGAAACACGGAAGCGCATATGCAGCCACTCCATTTCCCTGGAATCGAAACCTGGGTCGAACTACCAATGTACAACCATTTTACAACTCACCTGCTGGTGGGCTACGCGACCTCAGTTCACGTATTCGAATTTAGTGTTGACTTTAAATGAAAAGGCTAAAATGAAAATTCTTCTAACCTAACCCCCCTCCCATAAAGAGAGCTAAAAATGGGACTGTTTTTAAAAAACGCCTCATCATAGAAAATCTGAAAATGGGAAACAACCTTTTAGAAAATGTCAGTTTAGTCCTCAACCAGGTTAGTCGGAAGTTGACTTGAAACTTAACGGTGTCATCTTTTCATATAGTTTAATTAACTGAAAACCAACATAGGAGCTTAATGCTGCATTTAAAATAATCGCATTATAAAAAGGAGGAGAATAAAAAAAGGAGGAGAATTAGATGTGAGAAGAAAAACATCTTGTTGAAATTCAAACAGCCAGGCTAGCTTAAAAGATATAAAGCAACTCTGTGGAATTTTCTAGGACATAGTTTATAGATTCAGTGAAGTTCATCAGGAATAGACTATCTACATGTCATATTGCCTGTTTCTGCATATATCAGACTTTAATAATTTTGCATAACGTCTAAAATAGTGAAATCGAACCTCATTTGATATTTATTTTAAACCTAAATTTTTATTAAAGTATGATATTTTTAGAAGTACTATGCGAAAAATATACATTTTCTGCCTTGCTGTATTTTCTAGTGCATCCCTTGAAAATTAGGGTATAAGCAGATCTTAAATTGCTCCTGTACTTCTCAGTTTTTCACGTAATTCTAGCCGGAGCGCACCGGAGCCTTAAATAAAAAGACTCTGGTGTTTCTTTTATGTAAATGAACCACAATTTCAGCAGAAATTTAATTTAATAATAAATAACCCTTAAAAATCTGAATCTTAAAAACTTCTGAATGCACGCCTATCTTTTCCTGCGAAACAAACCCTCTGATGGAGGTTAAGCCTTTTAAAGAATGAAAAACTCTCCACCTACGTGTTTAAGGCTTATTCTACAGTAAGTGCAATGAATTTAAGAAAACCCTTAAAGTTCTCGTCCTCTGAACTGCTAAATGTGATCACCCTGGTCGTGCACGTACGACGCCAGTAAATTCTTAAGGAAACACACGCTTTTTGGAACGATGTGAATAAATGTCGTAGAAGAAAATTGTCACTTGTACAGAGCTTTACGTTTCTTACGTTGTTATAGGGTCGGATTCAGGCAAGTATTTTCCCTCGTCACATTCTGCTTGGCAGTTAGAATTTTATCGGCAGAGGATCGCGGTCAGAAGGTGTTGCACTCTTCTCTTTGTTTTCGACGCTACACTTCGCTGTTAAAATTTCCGTCTACACGATCATAGCACTTCTAGTCTTCTCTCTACTTTTATTAACGACGCTTCAATGGTTTTACCTTTTCGTCATTGGTATGTTAGAAAAAGAAGAGCCTTTTCTGTCATCCCTTATTTCTATCATCTATCTACATGTCATATTGTCTGTTTCTGTCATCCCTTAATACTGCATCATACAGTGTATTCCAGGCTGAAATACTATCAGAGTCTGTATGAACTATTTATTAGTTTCAGAGGCCGCCCAGAGGATATAGGGGTTAGGACAGCCGACTGCGATTCTGAAAGGCAAGGTTCGAATCCGGGAAAGGCGTGGACGCAAACTGTCTGGTCCCTCATAGGAGACAACGATGGCCGCCTATCAGGCGCCTCCATAATAAAATGACCATTACTTATGGCCTTAGTAGTGGCGAAAGTCTAAAAATGGCTCGTGCCCACCAATAAAAAAATTTTTTTTTGCGTGAAACTGTAAATTCCCATCTTAGCCCTAAATAAGACAAGTTCCGATATTTTCTTTTATAATTTAACTATTTGTAATTAAATTAAAAATTTTATTTACATTTATTGAATTTTAACTTTAATTTAAGTATTTAAATACTGTAATTATTAGAAATTTTATTTATTTATTTTTTAAATTTTTCTTCGCAGCCTTCTATAGAGCTCCGGCACTTCTAATTTCAGAAATTAAGCCCTGGGTATAAATGAACTTACCGTAATTATGTATTTGTATCAAGTGACTCCTTTTGCCTTTCTCAGTTGCGGTTCAAATGTTAGAACACATGCATTCGTTCTGATCAAAACATAAAACCCAGTTCTTCAACGAGTTCCTAAAATAAAATTCTAATTCTTGCTCAAGAAATGTAGCATTTAACATCCTTGAGAGCATAAAGCAGTACCACATTCAGGAAACGTAACACGTCCCTAAACCACATGGTTCATACCAGAAAAGTGAAAATTAAAACGCTCAAAGAAGGCTTTGTTATCGAATGAAAAGAAGCTGTATTGCGTCTGTGGAGACTAATAAATAAAATATTAATCAAAATAAGAATATTAGATTTCCTTTATTCACTTTAACAAGAAGTAAAATATTTTTTTATTTGTTACTAGTACGTCTATAATTGCGTATTTAAAAAATTTCCAAGGATTTTCCATTCTCCTGAGTTAAAGAAGATAATAATTCAGCAATGAAGAAACTTTCAGAAGAAATTAATAATAAATTTCTACTTCTGAGCCTAAAAGCAAGAATTCTTTAACAGCATTTCTTTAGCTTTTATTTATTTTTTTTCCTGAATATTAAATGTGAAGTTTTGCTTCATAAATTCTCTGCATACGTAATTAATGAGAGGAATTTAGTTCAATTTAAGTTGCGTAAGAAAGTTTAAATTTAATTCATAATTAATAAATTATTGTGAGACAGGCAGTAATTAAAAAAAAACCTATTATGAAAGACTATTATTGTGTTCAGACCTCCAACTTCCCTACTAAGGTATGTTTGACCCACTCTGAGTACTCGTGGATTTGCAGTCTGCTGCGGCTTATCTTTCCTTCCATATCCCCCCACGCTTTCAATTTTTCATGTATAAATAATACATGTATACTAATAATTCTAATTACAGAGTACCCTCGATTATCCGGTTTGAAGATCATCCGTGCAAGGTGGCGTCCACGCTATGAGCAAGACTGTGTAAAAAATAATAAACAGACTAATGATGGCTAAATTTTTAAGGCCAAATGTTACTAGTTTAATTCAGCCGATAGACCAAGGTGTTATATAATCCGTAAAACTATACAATTCTGGTACTTTCAATAACTCTTGGTGAAGAAGACGATGAATTAATGAAACTCTGGAGAAAAAAAATGATTCTATTGGATGCCATACATGTAGTTGTAACAAAAGCTTGGTCGAAAGTAAAACCATAAGACTAGCTCGATCATGGGGAAAGATTCTTCCTAATATAGAAATCGGAGATTTATCTAATTGTGAAGAAGTCAAAGCAATAACTGAAGTTTACGACAAAAAAATGAAAATGTAAAAAACTTCGAAAATGTCGATCGGGAAAACGTCAAGGAATGATTCGAGGACAATTCGACTGAGTCGGGTTTTTCAATGTTTGCGTGATGTAGGTATCGTTAATTTCCCCGTACAAAGCAGCGCGAGATATATTTCAAGAGAAAGCTACCTGTAAAAGTAAGAATACAGCAGCACGTGCATTTCCCATTTTAATAAATAGATATCTCGTAATTTATATTTAAATTGAATAAATGTAACTGACTACTATGTTAGCTGTGACCGTAATTCTACTATTTTGCTTTCCAGAAATCTGGAGAAGCAGAAATGACTAGAATCTCTCGAAACCTATAAAAAGCCAGACAGAGAACATCTCAGCTCAGTTGTTTATTTAACTGCTGTTGTTATTGTTGATCTGATTACCCTTCTCTGTGCTGTGCTTTTCGTTCTATTTAACATTTTTAGTAGTTTAAAGTATAACTGCTGATTATTACTGCTTGATATTGTGAACACTTGAACAAATATTTCTGAGAAAAATTCCAGCGTTCTGTTAGATTTCTTTTGATAAAGAATAGTTTTAGTAACCTTTTATCGGACTTGTGCATTCAGTCTGTTACTAAACCGCACGCACGCAATAATGCATTTCAGAACTAGATTAGTCGAAGAACTTATTCCTACAATCTCCACCAATGAGTGGATCGTGGATTCCCAAATCCTCGCATTTTCACAAGCCATGGCTTATTCCCGTTATACATGTGGCAATAATAATACACTGCTCGACACTGAAAATGCAACACCAAGAAAGAATAATCAGAAAGTGATGAAATTTGGAAAAAAGACAGAGACAGCAAGCAAATAAGTGATCTTTATTTCAAAATGATAGTCAGAATACAGAGCGAGAACGGCGTCGGCTCAGTAGGATGTAGGAACACCACGGACAGCGATGCACGAAGAAACACGTCTAGGCATAGTGTCAATAAGAGTGCGGATGGTGTCCTGAGGGATGGCTCTCTATTCCCTTCAACAACTCTAGGCATAGAGTCAATAAGAGTGCGGATGGTGTCCTGAGGGATGGCTCTCTATTCCCTTTAACCATTTGCCACAGTTCGTCTTCTGAACGAGGCAGGGGAAGAGTCTGCAAACAGCGTCCTACCACATCTCACACACTCTCGATTGGTGACAATTCAGAAGACTACGGTGGCCAGGCAAGCATCTGTATACCTTGCACAGCATATTGGCAGATGCGAGCACTATGTGGTCGGGAGTTATCGTGCTGTAAAATTGCATTAAACAGCCCCTGAAGGTAGAGGATTGCCACCGGCCGCAGTACATCATCCAAGTATCGTTGGGTCGTCATAGTGCCCTGAATACGAACTAGAGCTGACCTGGAATCGTAGGCAATAGCGTCCCAAACCATTATGCCGAGTTGTCGCGCGGTGGGGCGTTTCACAGTTACTGTCGGATTAGATCTGTCTCCACGTCGACGCCACACACGTATACGGCGACTGTCACTGGATAAACAGAAGCGTGACTCATCTGAGAACGCGACGTTTTGCCATTCTGTCATCCCCATCCCTCCAGTCCGGCACGATTCTAAACGTTAGCGTCTATGCTGTGGGGTCAATGGCAGTCTTCTTAACGGATGCCGTAAGGGCAGGCCATGTTCAACCAATCGACGGGAAATGGTTCTCGTCGACACGGGAACATCCAGGGTATTTTGCACATGCTGCGGAATCGCGGTACACGTGACTTGCGGGACCGCCACAGCTTGTTGTCGGATGCGTCGATCCACGCCTGCTGACGTCACTCTGGCTGCACCTGCATCCCTCCTTCTTCCCACATTCCCTTGTTCCAATCATGTTCGCCATAGCCGATGCACCGTGCTCGCAAGCATGTGGGTATCAGCTGTGATTTGACGTAAGGACCAAACCGCCCTTCTCAGTCCGATCACCATACCCCTCGTAAAATCATCTATCTGCTGGAAGTGCCTTCGTTGAGGGCGGCCTGGCATTCTTTCCTATTACACGTATCCTCCGAGACAAAAACCAGTTTTCTTCGATAATTCGTCTGGCAGAAATAACGACACGAATATTGCCCATTCTGCACGTTCCTTTCCTTATATCTTACTTTACGTGCGTCGGAGAGCTGCGCATTTCACATCATTCGCATAACTCGGTGACGTGCGTCTACTCTAAAATTTGCATAAATTTCTGACCACTCCTTCTTGGTGTTGCATTTTCAATGTCGACAGTGTATATAGCGCTACAGTGCATCCAACGAAACCAGTTTGGTAAGATTTTTTAGAAAGCATTTATACATTATATCTATTCATCCTACTTATTCCAGCTTCTGTTAAAGGGTTTGGACACCTGATTCTGTTCCCAATTTCAACTGAAATTTATTTAGTGATCCCCTGAGAAACAACTACTTTAGATATATTACTATGTAGTTTGTTAATTCAGAGAAATCTTCTTGAACTATTATTAGATAATCGGAACATTTTTCATTTTTATGGTACATGGCTTTTGAACCTTACTTAGGTTTTGGGAATCAAAATTCAAATGGGAGTATATTTCTGAAATTATACCTCTAAGCAACTCAGATAATCAATTATAATATGACATTTAGTTTATTTTAATCACAAAATCATCTATAGCTGTAAAAAATCTATTTTTCACTCTGTTCTTCAACACGCTAACTTTTTTAATATGCAGAGACATTAGGTTATTTCGCAGCAGGAGACATGAAAAATGAGCAGTGCTCTCGCCGGGACTCGAACCACAGACGTCTCGAATACGCAGTGAGTGCGCTGACCGCTACGCCACGAAGGCATGCTAAGACGGCGGGAGAAATACTTTATAAATAAAATCTAAAAATTTTAGCTTTCAACATACATACGTAACATAAATATATAGTATATTATCATTTTCCTTAACTGGCATTTTAAATTATTAGGTTTTTCAAAAGTATTTGACAATAACACAATTTAGGAGACCACAAAGTCAGTTTGAAATAAAACCAGCAGCCCTTAATTTAAGTTTTAGATTCACGGTGTGCTGATAAAATCCAACCAATTCAAATCACTGCTAAGTCAAAAACATAACTTTAGTTTTCAGCTGTAGTAATCTTTAAACATGTTCGATTGGTGATAGGTCAAGAGAGTACGGTGGCCAGGGAAGCTCTCTTAGCAACCCATCTTACCTCTGCACGTAGTAGTAAAATTTTCCAGTCAGAGTTCAGTTCTTGCAAGGATCTTAAAACAAAATGTCTGTTAATGGTGCAGTCATTCGTTTTTTTTTTTTTTTTTTTTTTTTTTTTTTTTTTTTTTGCGAAGT
>KK120071.1:451589-499866 GCA_000611955.2 Stegodyphus mimosarum | reverse complement strand
TTTTTTTTTTTTTTTTTTTTTTTTAAGCAGAAGACGCGAAAAAATGTGAAATGCCCTGCCGGGGCTCTGACTTGGCGCGCCAAGTGTGTTTCTAGTTACTTCCACGATGGCATGTGTTGCGAACTGAAATGAAATAATAACCCTTACAGAAATTAAGAAATCAGATGTGGCCAGAGAAAAGCAAGAATTATATTATAACAAGAAATGAGGAGACTTTAATTTTAAAACAGGAGCTAAGATACTCAGAAGAAAGCATACATTCTCTTGCGTCCCGTTGCAGAAACTGTTCAAATTTTTCCCGAGATTTGAAGGCCCGTTCATAATAAAGCGTATTTGTGGTTCCGTATTATATTTAAAAGGAAGAAAAGAGAGCAATATTACTGTCAATGTGGATCAAGTTAAAAATTATTTTGATCCTAATGAAATGGCTATTTTAAAAGATATTTTACAGGGAGCATCAAACACAGAGGAAGGGCCCTCAACATCCAAAATGGTGCTGCCAGGAATGAAAACGAAGGAATCAAAAGTCGGGGAGCCAGAAGCGAAAAAACGTCGATTTGATGAACCAAATCGTGTGAAACGGAAGTTGGAACCAGCGCAAGAGAAGAATAAGTGTGTCGGAGAAAGGAAGGGGAAATTATCCCCTGCACAAGATCTACAAACTGGCGAATGAAGAGGAAAAGGCAACTAAGACATCAAAGTTCGCAAACTCAGCCACTAAGAAACGAAAGCAAGACAAAATAACAACGCAAGTCCCACAGAGGAAACGCCAAATAGAAGAGGAGCCTTTGAGGACAAAGAAGTTCCTAAGGAACCGAGGAGATCCCAACATTGACCAGCCAAGAAGTCTTCGGCCAGTCCAGGGGGGTTCTGCGGCAATAGCCGGCAAGCGTCCAGCTCAGTCGGAAGCGGATCAACAGCAGAAGAAAGCAACGTGGGACAGAGGAATTAAAAGAAAGCAGCCGGCGACGGGAATCTGCTGACCAGTCTCAGCAGACACAGCAGTCACTTAGATAGTGAACCAAGTCCTTTCCTGGGAGGAATTCATAAACAAGAGAATGACGGAATTTCTCAGCAAAAGTTAAGTCAAAATTATTTTAAAACTACTACGAAGTTGGTTGAAAATATTTATTTCAGTTTTACCTCTTTAAGAGGATAATGTCTATTTAATTAAGCAAGAAACTTTTCTATTCTTTTGTATTAAGCAAGAAGTTTTTCTATTTTTTTCGTATGAAGCAAAAAGACTTTAGCAATCTTGGCGGATTTAGAACGAAATGTTAACTTCTGGTCTTATAGACTGTTGTAGGTGTAATTTAAAGAAAACGAACTGCGTTACTCAAACTTTTAGGAATTTGTTGCATATAATTAATGTGAGGTTATTTTCAGCGGGGTAAATTTAATAAATTGTTTATGTTGAGTAAAGTAAAAATTGTTAATATAAGGATGTTTGATTTCTTAAATATTTAAAGTATTTTGCATGCTTGAAATATGTGCTTTGAATGAAAGAGTAGTCTAAGTTGCTTGTGAATTGTGCTAAAAGAAAGTAAAAATTAATTGAGAATGAATGTAAAGTGTTAGGCTCTTCAGTCCATACTCTATATTAAATTTCACTAGCGTTAGCACCTCAGGCTGAGATTTAATTGTAAGGTTCTCTCTAGGTCTAATGATTCTAATTCTAACAAGTAGATGTAGGTTAACCGGTAGAGGTTGTACTCATTTTACATAAAGCACGCTCGCATTTACAGAATAAAATGCTGGAGAGCAAGGGAGAGTTATAATGTGGGTAGAAAGATTGAATTGAGCAAATGTATCCCAGTGCAGAAAAAGTGTGAACTGTTTAAAATGTTAGAAAGTAGTGGCACTGTAAATTATGAGGAAAGTCTAAACTAATTTCCTTCCAGATATCTGGAAGCAGACAAGACGACAATATGGAAAAGAAGAATCGTATATCTTTGTGTCCTCTTTAGCATCTGTAAAATCTTAAATTTAGGCAAAAATGTAGTTTTTAAGATTGTAAAGGTGGATTCTCATTTAGTTTTGATTTAGAATTTAAATATATTATTCTGACTTTAAAAGCCTTGCTATGCGATAGTTAAATTCTGGCGAGGGAAGATGTAGGATTTCCTTTATTTTTCATAACAAATTTATTTTAAGTTTAATACCTTTCCTGAACCTCTCAACTTCCCCTGGATCTGTACTTAGGCAGTTTCAACCACGGGGGTATATAATTTGACTTCACAAGACTAGAACCCGAGTTCATTCTCAGGTTGGTTCAGGCTTGGTAGGGATCGTACTGGTACTGTCGTGTCTGTTCCTCTGGCTGTGGTGGAGCTATATAGCACGTACATTTATGGGCTTTCTCGGTGGGGGTTTGGCCCTCACAGTCCCAGTGACGGGGACTGACGATGTTAGGCAAGGCACCAAGTGCTCTTCTGTTGCCGAGGGAGTGGTGCCCCAAGGCAAAGGTGTCCTAGTGTTCAATTTATCGATTTCGTATTCACGTTTCTCGTCCTCGCCGAAGCGACGTATAAAGCCGCTCATAAAATGTATAATATGTATTTAGTGTAATAAGAAATATCGAAAGTAATTATAATATTTGATATGTAACTCAAGGTATCTAGTATTACGCACCGCATTTCGCAAGCGTCTATCCCCCTACCTCTGTATCTGCAACTATGTTTTTTTATCCCCATTAAATGCATTGGATCATTTCTGAGTAAATTATGACAATAAGTGCACATTACTATTTTTAAGTACCGTGTCTGCATCTAAGAGCACAATGTTGTATCATGTTTCATACTGTAAATAACGCAACCTTTTTAGCACTTAACATATAACAAGTATTAAGCATTTCGTATTTAACATTTTGTATTTCTGTTCTAGTATGTACCTTGTGCTGTATTCTTGTGATTATATAATTTAGGCAAGTTACATCTAATGTCTGTAATTGAATTAATGTGTTTTATTCAAGTGCTGTACTTATTTATGTGTTATACATGTCATATTTGTATTTATGTGCATCTTATTGTATCAGTGTTACATTCATTTTATTGTATCAGTGTCTGCATCTGCAATTGTATCTATGTGTTATATTTATTTATGCGTTGTACATGTCGTATGTGTCACATTTAAGAGTCATATTTGTACTTAATGTATTATATTGTATCAATGTAGCCAATCAATCACCACTGTAATCCACAATTATCTGTAAAGCAACTAACGCTTCTGTATGGCAAGGTAACCCATTCATTAATATGAGAGCTGAATAAACTGCCACTAGATAGTGGAGGGCGTTGGACACATGCCTGCTTACCTCTGGTAGTCATCAGGCGTCCTCGTCCTCCGTCACCTATCCACCTGTATTTTCTCGCCAGGATGTAAATTTAAAGTGAAGTGAATATTTAAACGCGTAAAACTGAGTTTATTCAGAGCGCGTTTTCGCTATCCAACGCACGTTTCTTTGCTATCCCCCTGTTACCCCAGTAAGCCTTTTGGCCATTTCGGATTATTATGACGCCTGTTCGGTTTTTGAGAGTCAACCTGTTAGGTGTAATTTAACGTGCTAATCCAGCACTATTCTATTTTAGATTCGATTTGAATTATATTCTACATTTAAGTTTTTCACCACAAGTTGACGGTGTTTTGTAACGCATGAAGATCGTGCCTTTTTGTTAAAGTTTGAATTAATAAAGGGTTACTTTTCATCCTTCTTCTGGGGTGCGAGAATTCGACAGGCTCATTGTAGAACCTAGAATTTGTGTATGTAAAACACCAGAGATAGATCTTACAAGTTGTCTCAGCACCAAGCAGTTCTTGCCACTTTCCCTTGCTTAAATGAACAATTGGCCTAGAACGTTGAAATTTTGTATATGGGACTGTTATAACATCTAGTTATGCACCTCCATTTGTTACTGCAATCGGCAGTACCAAATGTATGCATGCATATATATGGAGAGAAATAAATAGATATACCAACCCCCTCACCCAACTGTAATATTTTTTTATATATATATATATATATAAGCATGCATACATTTGGTACTGCCGATTGCAGTAAAAAATGGTGGTGCAAAACCACATGTTATAACAGTCCCATATACAAAATTTGCACGTTCCAAGGCTAATTTTTCATTCAATAAGGGGAAGTGGCAAGAACAGCTTGGTACTGAGACAGCTTAGCAGAAAACTTCTATTCAACTTGACTTTTGGTAAGACTACTTTGTTTTTCAGAGGATGTCAGCACCGGCCAACTTACATGACTAGGCGCGACCATTAGTGATTTACTAAGCGTTTTTGATATGGATCTGGACACGAATTATAACATCGTTAGGCAATTTTATGAGAGCCCTAATGGCGAAATTACTACAATAACTTAATACAAACTAAACTTAATCTTCAAAGAGAACATCATGAACTCAGTTATTTCGCTGTAAAGCCTGACAACTTAATTCAAAGAATTCAGGAACTGGAACACGGTATCATCGCATTAAATATACTTCTCAATGAAGAAAATATTAATAGCATTGCAAATCAAGTCATTTCGGCTACGGAAATCACACATCAAATCCTCACTCGTAGTTCAATTGTAAAATAAAAAGAAAATCACTACAGACAATTAGGAATTTCAAACTCCAAGAATTAACCACAGACAGACACTCTGTAACACAAAAAATGTGGCATCTGCACGTAAAAATAAATTCAGTGAATTGAATACAGAAGATCACATTAATTAGGAAACAAATAAAGATACCACAAATTTCACTCAATCTGAGAAAAACGCAGCAATACATCCCACCAATAGTCCTAGCCCACATTAATGCAAACTGGGATGCAGAAGAAATAGAAAAACTCGACGTGAAAAATATCAGAGGCAGTTTAAAAGGCAATAGGCTTAATATTTGAAGTAAATTAAATAAACGATTATTGCACAGTTACTAGAATGTTACTGGATAGAGCAGTCCCATTCCACACGTATAAAACAGAAAAACTAGTTAAGGCTATGATAAAAAAAAACTTCCCAGAAACATGAACATCGAGGTCATACAAGAATTAACCGAAAACGGTATATCAATCATAAAAATGGGACATATTACCAGCTTTAAGGACGGTAAAGTAGTTAATTTCCCATTATTCTTAGCTGAAGAAAAAAGGAACCAGAAAGGAAAAAAATTACCAAATCAGCACTCCTGGAGGTTTAGATGGACTTGCCGAACCCTGTCATTCAAGATCCGGTCCCGTGCAGTGCCATAAGTGCGAAAAATACAGGCACACACGTGATCTGTGTTATCATAAAGCATGCTGTTTAAAATATGCAGAATCAGATAAGTCGTGCCAATGTACTGAAAAGAAAACTTAATTACCTGCCATCTGTGCCTTATGCGGTGGAAACCACATTTCCTGGTATAAAGGATGTATTAAATACCGAAAAAACACGGTTATAAAAAGTATTTATAAACTTGGCTCTTTTCTATTAATTTAAGAGCTGTTGCCAATTAAGTTAATACTTTGTTTTAATTTAGTTAATATTTTTTTTTATAATTTTAGATCATACACACACACATATATATATATACACCTTACATCTCTTTCAAGCATGAGGTACCTTACAGTCCAGTATAAAAATAAAATAGCTACAGCATTGGAAAGCCTTTTGTAATCCGAAGTATGTAAGTTCAGTGAGGCTGAGTAAACAGGAAGATTTTCGCCTGTCACGTTAACATTTTTGTAACACAAAATACAATCCAGAGATAGAAAGAAACCTATGCAGTCACAACCAGTCAGCAGACGAAAAGAAGAGACTCCAGTAGTTAGACAGAGGTCTCGTTGAATGCCAAGTATCCTTCCTTCCAAGACCTCCAAGTACATCATTACTTATTAATACGCACTCTGCGTTGATTCTTTGTTGAAACAGCTTTTTTTTTCTTCCCATAACGGAATACGTCAGTGAAAATAGCTCAAGAGAGTCGCTTCTTTTACTCTTTTAATCTATGTTTACATACCCAGAGAAACCACAATGGCTAGGAAGCCACTTCAGAACTATTTTTCTCTTAGACGATAACAGAATTACTTCGCAATCATAGTCAGTAGGCAAAGGATATTAATTATAATGGTTTGAGACGCAGCTTAAGAATTAACAGGCCGAATTTTTTGCTTATGATCTTTCAAAGAATTTTTTTAAATGCCAGATGAATTTTGAAGATTTCCAAGCCAAAATTATCTGAGCTTAAACTCAAAGGTTCTTTTCAGCTGGAAAAATTTACAGAAAACACTTATGTAGTTCTCAGTAGTTCCTTCTACAGAGCTAAAAGACATACACCCAAACATCAAATAGTGTATACCTCCTAGATGGTAGCAAAGAGCGATAAATTTAAGTTCATCTTGTGACGATGAAATTTTTAGGAGCCAGAAGAACAATGTATTGCAGTATTCATACTACCAGGTTGGGCATTTGGCCTAAAATTTGTATTCCTATTTTATGAAATATTCAGCGATTCTGAAGCGTATAGATCTCAGATAAAAAAGTGCCCTCAGTTTTCAGTCTTAAATTTCCCGTAAAACAGGCAAGCCAAAAGTTTCCCTTATGCAATATTTTTCTTCAAAAGATAATGCCGCATAAAATCGGCGATCGCTGAGACAATCAATAGCAGTTTGTAACTACACAGTGGGGATGGGTAAAGGCAGTGTAGTATCAGTATCAAAGACAATTAGCTCTCTTTGAGCAACATGAATTTTTTATAATGTGCCTAAGAAGTTCAGCATCAAAATCAAAAGACTTAATATATAAAGAAGCTAAAGACTAACCAGAACCTCCTGTATTGCTCCCCACAGCTAGTCCCTTAAAAGTTTGGTTTATTTGATTACGGCAAAACACTCAAGGACTATCTGCCTAGGGTAAGGCATGCCTTCGTCGAGAACTTTCTATGGAAACTGTCTCGTAACACGTTACTAAAGAGGAAAACCACGAAAACGCCCAAGCAGCCAGCCCATTAGAACCTTGGACAGAACTTCCAGTGCTAGTGACTTTACCGCTCGGCCGTTGGTAAGCAGTCTCTTAACAGTCAGAAAACTTGAACTATTTTCAGTTATTTTAGAATGAAACTGTATATTCCAGTTTAACTTCACATCCTGAGTAACGCCCAAATATTTTCAGTTATCAGTTCTTCGCGAGTACTGGTTGATATATTTTAGGTTAATCTGATAGCTTTTGGTAAGCAGTTCAAAATTATTTTTTTCTGCATCAACTAAAAATTCATATTTCTCAGTATATCTGAACAAGGAGTCTATGACGTTATTTATTTTGATCTCAAGTTTAGAAATATCAGAACGGGTTACCTGAGATAACTAAATCATCAGCATATAATGACTGAACACCAAGAAATGTTTCTGAGATGGTATTGATAGGATCATCTATTACTACAAAAAACACAGGGCTCAATACAGATACTTGCAACAGTCCCCATTTTCAAGGAAGTAACTGAAGGAAACCCATTTTGAATTCAAAATTCTCTTTTTTAGGATAGCTTGCTCAGTGTTTCAAAACTTACGAATTTAGGTATAAGAGTGCTAAATATTTTTATAAAGGGCTAGCCGCTATGCGGCTAGCCTTCGCCTGGCTTTTAAACGTACCGGAAAAATGCCTAAAAGACACACCTGGGACTGATGGCCCCGTAAGTTCTTCCAACTATTTTTTCTTTGTTAAGAATAAAACCCTCCCTTGCATACGGCCCTGATGTATTACCAAAAAAACATATACGTCTTGAATTTTTAGCAAACTAATTGCATGAGATGTGTATTAAACATTTGTTAAAACATAATTTATATTCCCCATCTTAACCACTACCATAGCTACATAAAACATTATATAAAAATTCTACAATAACATAAATAACTCCATACCATTTCTGATGAGTCAAAATTTTTTTAACATCTTCTTACTTGATAGTTTGAGTGATTCTTTTTCTGAAATTTTGTAATATGAAATGTTATGTGAAATGTTATGATACTTTAGGTAATCTTCTGTGAAAATGTGTCAGCAGTCATTTAACTTGTTAGTAATATTTTATCTTATATTTTCAAGAGAAAAAAATTACAATGAACTAAGCAATATCCCTTAATGCAAATATTAATTATCCTAATAAAAAAATTAACCAACTTTCCGTTGAAAAAAAAAATTATGCAAAACTTTTCAATATCTTACAGACAGTGAAAATTCTTTTTGTAAGAGGAGTCGGAAGGATTAAAGTAATAGAATGATAAATGATAGGAAAATAAACAGTACATTTTTTTAAAATAAACTTTAAAGAAAAAAAAAATTTCGTTGCAAAGGTGTTAAGCTCACTTTGCTAAATAAATTTGTATTTAATCGATTTATTGAAAGACGAAATTTAAGTTCGTAAAATAGCTAAGTGCCTGCGTTTCACGACGATGTGAAAATGAAATGTATAGAGTAATATCTCGCTTTCCTATAACCCATTATGTCTCAAAATGATGCGATTTCGTCAAAAAGCATAAAATAAAAAATAATCTAATTCGAATTTCGAAAAAATCGCTTCGAAGTGCACTGGCTCTTGTTTAGATGCATCTACGTACCAAATTTCGTAGCCCTGGGTTTATTAGCTTACGCGCAGCACGAACGAAACACACACAGACAGACTCTTTTATTATATGTAGAAAAGAGATAAGCATCAATTCGAACGCATCTGATGAGTGGTCAGCTGAGTAAGTACGAAACTTCACTCTTTGCTCACACTAGTTGGGGGAATCCCCGATTCGTTGGATGCATTACATAGCATAGTTATATGACAAATAAAAGTTTCGAAACACTTGTACCGATTTGCGAGTGACCACGAATTTAGTTTAAAAAGTTTTAGTGTGTAGTTAGTAGTTTTAGTTTTTTCAAAACTTACAAATTGGGATTTTATTTTACATATTTATTTCAGCTCATGTTATACATTTAATGAGTGTGAAGTGCCAAAGTTTTTTTTTGTGTAGAAAGGCATTATAGAAATTATTACCATTCCTCTCACGTCGTTTTTCATTTACACGACCGTTTACCTTTTCTTTAAGGAACAAAATGTCAGAGGAACCCATAGGGGAAAACCCCTAAGTGGTTCAGAAAAACGTAAAACGCGGCTGGAACAACAAGTATGATGAACTATTAAAGAAGACATAAAGCATTTTTCCAACTCGGATTTAGTTGCAAATCAACGGAAAATCAACCTTCTCCTAGTACATCTGCTATCCATACCATGGCAATGAACCCAGTAGAAATTCCTTGTGAGTGTTCCAAACAGACTAACCAGGATTAAGAAAACAGCTACTTTAGCGAGTGCAGAGGAAAGTGAGGCCGAGGTCCAATTACTACAACAAAAGGTAGTTCACAAAGAAGTAGAATACCAGAATGACACTGGCTTATGGCAAAATATTACTAACAAAATACAAGATTTTTGGTGTACTAAAGATCCTAACGAATGTCAACATTTTGAGTGTGATTTTTCTGCTTCAATACGACAATAACAGAAGATCTTTTTCTCAATCTATGTTCTTTTCGGAAACATATAAGTAGTGGTAAAAATTAAATGAAAGTGGCTCATGTATTGTCCATCTACTGGAAAAGTATACTGCTTTCCATGTGTTCCTTTTGGCAAAGCCAATAGCAATTTCAAACTGGATTTTTCGATTGGAAAAATGTGTCGCAAAGAATTCAAGCCCATGAGAATAATCCAATGTGCCAAGAATGTGTAGAGACACTGACTAGTAGATGACGTATTCACCGCCGAATTGACACCTTTTTCGAAATTACATTAAACAAAGAGAATATTGGATAAAAGTTTTCCAAAGGGTGGTATCAGTCATTAAATTTTTATCATCCCATAGATTAGCATTTCATGGTGATGACAAAATTCTTGGTTCTCAACATAATGGCAACTATTTGGGAACTTTAGAATTACTCGCGGTGTACAATCCATTCCTTAATTCACATTTAGCCAAGTATGGTAATGTTGAGAAAGGAAGACAATTATATTTGTCTTCAAATAATAAGGAAATAAGATCTTAAAATTCATTGTTAATGTCAAATATTTCTCAATAAACGTCGATTTAACACCAGACACATCTCATACTTCAGTTGACTGTAGTGTTGAGATAAGTTATGTCAAATGGAGAAGTTGCAGAACATTTTCTTACATTTATTCCCATAGTACGTTACAAAGGGGAAGAACTGAGCACTACAATTTTAAATGTTTGAAATCAATATAACATTGTTATAAAAAAGCAAGAGGCCACTCTTACGATAATGCGTCAAATATGCCTCGTTGTTACAATGGTCTACAGGTACACATTAAGAAAATAAATCATCTTACACACTACTTTCCATGCACAGTGCATTCAATTTGGTTGGAGTATGTGCTGCATTGGAGCAATCTCGTTCTTCAGATTTGTACAGGCACTATGCAACATTTTTCAACATCAACTCATCGCTGGGCAATTATGCAGAAACATCTGGAAAAAGGTATAAAAAAGTGTCCAACACAAGGTAGTGTGCAAGAGCCAATGTGACTAAGGTTTTGTCAGAAGGTTACAAGAGTGTCCAGAAAGCTTTGCAGTCTATTGCTGACGATGAGACTGAGACATCACAAGCAATCCACGAGGCCCGAGGTCTATTATATAGGACTTGAAAAAAAGAACATGTCGTAATGGGAATATTTTGGGCTGCCATACTGGATCGAATCAGTGATATCAGTATTTCTTTACAAAAACCAACTACCGAACTTAGGGCAATTGATCTTTTAAAATTGCTTTTAGATTTTTTGATATCACAGCAAGAATTATTTGATGATTACGAGATGAAGGCAAATGAGAAAAACCGATACCAAATACAGTGATGAAAATCAGCGTGTGCAAAGAGGAAAAAAGCATCATGATAACAAATCTGCATAAGTTGTGATCAGAGGAAGAGTTAAGCTAAAGACTGAAACTTATTTGCCTGTACTAGACATGCTGTATGCAGAATTGTTGTGCTGACTAGATGCTTGTCGAGAAATTAATTCTTTGTTTGGATTTCTAACATATTTCATGACAAAGAAGAAATTAAAAAAGCTTGTACAAAATTTAGTGAACAGTATTCCGAGGACATCGAGCCTGAGTTTATAAAAGAGATGGTGCAGTCCAAGTACTTCCATCTTACAATTAGAGGATGTGCAGAAAAAATTGTACCTGCTGAGGAAACATTAAATTGATTTTTGATAATATGGTACAATCACCTTTCCCGAATGTAATGATAACATTGCAAGTATAGAGAAGTCTGATGATATCAAATGCAACGGGCGAGCTAACTTTTCAAAATTAAAACTAATAAGAAACTTTTTTCATTCGTCAATGTCTCAGAACTGTTTAAATTCATTGTTGATAATGGCAACTGAAAACTATGCATTGGAAAAGGTCAACTTCTAAGATGTTATGAATGATTTTGTATTAAAAAAAATTAATATTTAAACTTAATGTACTTGAAAAAAATGCTTTTTTCGTTTATTGCATTTTATTACATTTAACAAGAATGAAGTATAAATTAAAACACCCGCATCTCATTTTACTCATATCCCTTCATCAACTTGAAAAGACCTGATGATCTTCAAATGGCTGAAAAGGGGCCCCAAGAACTGCATTGCCTAGGCACCTCGACATAGTTAATCTGACCCTGACAGTGAGAATGCTTCTTACAAAGATACTTTTCTCAGAAGCTACCAATCTAGAATGTTCTAGGGAAAAAAAATGATAAGTGCTTGTGAGAATAAATATTTCAAAAGGTCAACACTAGAAATAATAAAAGCAATAAAAAGAATTTTAACTGGTCAGCACTAAAAATACTAAAAGTAGTGAGTAGATGTTGAATCCATGCATTATCTTGCCACAATTAAAGTCATTTTCTATGAACTGCTTCAAGCAAATTCCACAAAGCATTCAAATCCAACTCTTTAATATCAAAATTTGTTAAAACAGTTTGGCCAGCTGTTAGAAATCAATTACGCACAAATGCCATAACAATTAAAGAAAATGGTTAGCACACTAATTTTTAACAAACTCTGATGTTGTCTTTTTCATCTTGTTTCACTTCTTAAGTGTCGAGATGTTTCAGTAATGCATATTAAGAACACACCATGACAAAGCATCTCGTAGATCACTTGAATACACTATTGGTTTATAAAAAAATTAATTTGACTCGACTAGCTTGAGAATCAATGTGCTACAAGCCTATATGATATTTCAAAACTGCTTCATTGCTGGCCATTAGTTGATATAGATTGTCTACTAGAGCATGATTCATTCTTGATGCATTCTGTCTTCTTACACTATTCAGAAACTAAGTTTTTTCTAGTTTCTTTGCAGCAGGAAATCAACTGCAAAAACAAAATTTAATGCATGATCTTTGTTCTTCTTAATGCATACATTACACTAGCCATTTTCAGAAATCACTGAAGGAAAAATTCTTCATTAATTAAAAATAACTTATTTGGAAATGATAAGAAGGAATGAAACATGGACTGTTGCCAGGTTGATGAAAGTGAAATAAAATGCAAACAATTTCAAAACATATTTTAAATGATTCATTCATGATAAATTATGATTTCATGAGTATAACATATTATATGCTTATATCAGGGTTGCCACTCAAACAGGAGAATGAAATTTTCTGACTTTTCCAGGCTTTCCAGATGTGTTTTAAGAAAATTCCAATCTATCCACGCAGTGTGTGTTGGCTATACTCAGAGGTAAATTAATTATGGTACCACTTGAAAACACAAAAATTTGCCAATTACGTATGACTTATCCTCAAACATTTCTATTATAACTATAACAGGAGTTGTTTTTTCTATTGAAGATTGATCAGGTATTTTACATTTATTTAGCAGCATGCATAAGCAAAAAATATTGCATTAAATTTCACGACGTTGTGTCATCATGCTGCTAGAATTAGTTTCAGGAGTACAGCAGAGAAAATTTTCTGGAATTTGAAAGTATTATTAACTAATAATAAATAAATTTAGAAGGAAGAAGCCAAATTAAATGATATAGATAACATTAAAATAAAGTTAATTACTTAAAGATTAAAAACTGAATTATAATAATCAACTATATTAAATGGTTAACCTAGATGACTGGTTATTTTTTTTTAATTTTATTTTACTGCAAAATGACAAGGCGTTTATTAAAAAGAAAAAAAAAAGGTTTAAAGGATTTTATGGTAAAATCCTAGTATACAATACAGCCTTTAAAACTGAATGATATTCATGCGATACATAATTCATGAAGAATAGTCATCACTTCCAAAGTTGGTGTAAAAATCACTTTTTGGGGGGATTGCTGTATGAAATTCCCCGACTTTTCTAAATTTTGACTAAAATATCTCAATTCTCTGATTTTTCCCTACCTTTTTCAGTCAATTTTTGAATTCCCTGACTTTTTCCAGTTTTTCAGGTAGCGTGGCAACCCTGTTCTATTAGCTACATATCAACAACTGTGCACCACCCTTTAAATTGCTTTAAAATCAACTCAGTCCATCAGATGCCTATTGATATTACAATTCCTCGAGATGGCATGAATGCGAATAATCTCAGCCACAATATTTTCTTACTGCATAAATATTCAACATACTTCATATTAATCAATAGCATTTATCATGCCTTACTTTCCTTCATGTACATGAACATTTGACAATTACTTCCATTTCTCAAGTCACTAGCTGCACATTTGTAACACCATACAGGAATGCTTAATCAAACTAGTTACTGATAGAGTGGCACTAAATTTTCTTGCTCCCAAAACTTTAATTCATTGAAAATGAGTACAGCAATAAATATCAACCCTCTTTTATTAACAGGCACCATGCTTAAAATTATATCATCATTAAAAAAAAAAAAAATACCCAGCCAAAGTTCAGAATGACATGAAAACCATTTAAACACACATTTAAAGAACTAAAAAGGATTTCATTTGAGGTTTATATTGTGATCAGAAAGAAAATTTTAACACATCAAAACATATTCATTTTAAATTCAAGCTTTATTAAAAAATATTCTACAAAAGAAACTTAACTTTCAAATGCAAATATTTCGAACAAGGGGTAACAAAGAAAAATACAACAGCAGTTCAGTCTGTTTTACAAAAAAGGGAAAACAAACGAAAGCCCCTAAGACTGTAAGGAACAGTTATTCCTTCAAAACATACAACTAACCAAAATGAACCATTGATAACTTAGTTATCAGAAACAATTGTTTTAATGTAACGGTTTTTATACACATTTCAAAACTGAAACAAATATGTTCATCTTTCAAAAAGCAGTTTTTAACAAATACGACCACATTAACATGAGGTCTTCAAGACAGAGTTATGAAGAATAAAATATAATTTATTATCTTTAGAAAAATCATGACTATGCAAAATTAATCTCAAAAATTAAAAATAAGGAGTGCCCATTCAATTGTCTAATTACAATTCATTTCATGCACATTTCTTTTTAAAGAATGAGAAACAAAAACCGAGAAAAGATTGCAAAATTATCCCAAATATAAGACATTTGTAATAGACATAGATGTAAAAGTCTGATTTAACTATAGCTTATAATAAAACAAAAACTTCTGAAACTGGAATAATAAGGCCTTCTCAATTATTTTCTTGATAAATAGAGATTATTTAAAGTTTAGATGAAATATTTTACACTTATACAGTAGGTTGTCCTTAAATGCAATTATTTTATGGTTTAAAATACTTAACTAAATTTTGAAATTAAAGTACAGATTTATGATACACAAGACTGTGAAGAAATATCCATACTGTAACTTTGTCTATCAATACATGAAGGATGTTTTATTTTTTCTTCCCCATATTATTAAAAAAGTTTTCATTAAACAATATGACCATAATGTGACCATAAATGGCTGTAAAATTATACTTATTTGGATGTTTTTCAGACATCACCCTATAAATATTATGGCACTCCTTTCCTAAATTTAACAAGCAAATGAAAATATTTACACATAATACGAGTGCATAGTTTTATTCTGCATTTTAAAATTCTGCACCATAAAAACAATTTAGAACTAATCCAAAATACAGAAAAGTACTAACTGAATGCAATCATGAATTAATTCTAAGCAAGTACATTCCTTAGCTGTATTTTGAAAATTCTTATTTTTTATTTCTGCAATTTAAAGCATTTTAAAATATCACATTGTAAAGAAACAAAGAAATATTAAAAACTTTAAAATAACTGTATTTCAAATTAGTCTTTTTTTTATTTGCAGTGTAACTGCAATCTTCAATTTTATATATGAACCGTTGAAATTTTCCAAAAATTACATTTCCAGAGAAACATTTAAACAAAATAGAAATTTTTAACAGACAATTTTTTTAACTATAAGATTTACATTTTGTAACAAAAATCTCTTCATACTATTTGCAGTCAAATGCAGATTGCTAACTGCATATAGAAACAGCATGTAGAAAACATTACCCAACAAAAATTCGTAAAATTTACAATATGTAGCATAATCTCTATTTGCAAATCCCAAATTTTTGGGCGAGGAACAGCACAACATTGAACTTGGAAAATAGAATACCATGAAGATTATGAAGAAACTGTACAGCAATTCTCACTTATATGCATCTGGCAGGTTAGTTTCGAGGTAGCTCTTTAAAATTCCATAAAGTACAGTCAACAGGAATGCAACACCTGCAGCTCAAGCACAATTCTCCACATTTATTCAGAAATATTTTAAATAGTCTTGTCTATATGCTTAAAAATTACATTTGAATTATAACACATATATTTGATTTCTGCTGATACTTCAATGTTTCTAAACAATTACAACACTGAAAAAACATAAAAAATTAGGAGCACTATAAATTTCCCCCTCCGCACACCATTTTGTTAAATATATCTGAAGCAAAAAATTAATGATAAAAATGCATTTTATATTTATATATATAATATGTAAGTATTATTTATTATTATTAGTAGTTAATAAAACTGTTACTAGTTCAAGCAGTACCGACAGAAAATACAACACAACAAATTTATGGCACACAATAAATTACAGGTCATTGTTTTGCCTTAATAGTCCTAATAACACAAATTTTAATATATATATAATATATACAATTATAATATATATATAATAGAATATACAATTAACAAAATTAGAATGACAGTTTTAGCAAAGAAGAATTTTTTTTACAATTATGATGTGGAATGTACACTAATAAAACATTTCATGCTCATAAAAGAATTTTTAAATCTATTTATTCAAGATTCAATGAAATTTCTAGATATAATCATGAATTAATTTCAAGGCATTTGCACACAGAATTTTTTAAATGTCAAAAATCTTACTTTAGGTTTTAATAAAAAAATACCAATGAATGTTAAAACTCAATATTCTTAAATAAAACTACAAATACTCATTTTAATTCAGAAGTTTTAGATTGTGTTTTAAATCATTTACACACAGTGAAACCTCATCGGTTTACCCATTTACAACTAAAACTTTGTATCACATGGACAAAACAAATTAAAAAAACTAGGTGTTCTAGTTCTTAATTTATCATCTGTTGTTATTATTACTAGAGAAAAGAATATCATACAGCTTTGGTTTCAAGTCATATCTAACTTCTGTTTAAACCTTTAATTAAAAAAAGTCTGCAGGATATTTACTTGGTTAAAATGAAGATTACAGGATCAGTGACACCTTAAGCCACTATTCTTCTCAAACCTTTTATCGACATAAATTTTATTAATCGTAACTTTAAAATACATGCAAAGAATTGTGTACTGAATCATGAAAATAGCCGTATAGCATGGAGTAAATATAACAATTCAGAAAGTTTCAATTCTTAATTTTTGATTCAAAGTAATAAAAACATTATACAAAAAAAAATTAAGAAATTGACTCATTCAAATAATTTGCCACGATTAAAAGGAAGCACAAAAAATTTTATTTTCCACCTTATTTATTTGTAACATTGCATAATTTTTTATATCACAGCTATAAACCTTGAAATCTTAAGAATTGGGAGATTTCTACAAGAAAACCAGGAGAAACAAGGCAGTTTTCAAGCTGCACAGTAACACAATTTGAAAGAAATGTCAAACTGACTTCATATGAACTATTTGTAACTCAATTCTGATGCAAAATATATTAATATTTAATTGAATATCCCAAATTTTACGTTTTTAACTAATTTTATTTTTTAATTTCCTTATACTTTTATACTAAGAAAATCCTGCATAGTGAAGGAAAGCTTTTATTTATAAAATTAATAATCAATGTCCTATATTTGCATGCATAAACTTTGTAGCCTCACTTAAAATCCTAATAATACATTTTACTGTAATTTCAAAACCATGTTTCTATAAAAAGTTTGTTATATATAATAAATAGGTAGCATAAATTACATAGCATTTTAAAAAATACATAAAAATATGCAACAAAAGCAAATTTATATCGGATAAAATTTACTTCTCAGACTATAAAAATAAAACCAAACATATGTAGGTAGCTTAAGTATGCTGTTGTAATTGATTTCTACCAAAAATTTAAATATTGCATCCTGAAGATACTTATAAAATCATTTACAAAATAATTAGATTGAGAAGCACTTAAGAAGGCATCCATTATATATTGAACCACACACATACTAAGAACTTAAAATCTTGAAATATAATGAAGTTGTAGTAAGTAACCTTAGTCCATAACAATAAAATGCCTTTATATTAAACATACATATTCTAAACTGATTTTTTAATCTTAGAAGTACACTTTGTTATTTTGGTATACAGAAAGAATTTTTTTCACAAGTGTGAAACTAAAAGAAAGAATTCCTTCTTTTAGGTTTCTTCTGCTTTCATGTCATATCCAAACAGAAATTCACAGAAAACATTATCAATGCAGAAAAGAGACCTCAAGTTTCCTTTAAAATAAATGTTAAAAGACAGGAGATTTACATCAGAAAATTAGAAATTCCAAACTGATTTTAATTTACCTTGTAATGCATAGTTCAGGTTATTGAACTATTTGTAATCTGATTCTGATTTAAAATATATTTGCATTTAATTGGACATTCTAAATTTTACATGCTTTGGCTAATTTCCTTTTTTAATTTTCTTACACTTTTATGCTGAGAAAATTCTGAGTAGTGAAAGAAAGATTTTATCAATCAAAACACTTTTAAATACGACGAAAATAAAATTATTAATTAACCTACACAGTATTTGTGCAGATAAACTTAGTAATGTACCATTTATTAAAGTAAAAAAAAATTAAATATTAATAAAAACTAATTAATTATTGCTAACTTATTGAATATTCATGTAATCTACATACATCTGCAGTAGATTAAGACAACACAAATCAAATGAAATTTAATAAGATCAATGTAATGTGAAAAAAGTACAATTCAAATAAAATAAAATTTAACTAAAAATATTATTATGAAAATCACTGGGGTGAGGCAATGGAATTTTCCTAATTTAATTTTCATTAACTGCACAAATTTCATTCATTGCTGAGAAATACATTCCTTAGTAAAGACTGAAAATTAAAAATTGGAAGACCAGGAGATGTGATGCAAAACCACAAGAGCTGCCTGCAGCTATAACAATTACATCAACCTCCTGCATCAAATATTTTAATCATCATTAAATGCACTCCACTTAATTCATACCAAATAAAATTGTATACCTGATTTACAGAATTAGAGAGATACTACACCCATATCAAAGCATTCATTAAACTAGCAGTAAGCAGTAAAGCATCACATACCATGCAGCTATTGTTCCCGTAACAGATGCTAGAATCTGCCGTTTTCAGGTCCTTTTTTATGTCCTGTTGGCCTGGAAAAAAATCTGCAACACCGTCAGTGTGTAATCAAATAAAAGTGAAGACTGCTTCAGGGTAGTTAAATCTACAGCATGCCTATGAACAAGGAAATACAACAGGCTATTTTTTAAAAACTGCATTCTCCCATAAGTAATTTGAACAACAGGGGTTTTTATCTAAAATTTTTTTATGACTTCAAGAAAAAAAATTGTGTTCAATACTGTTTCACATATGTCAACTAACTAGAAGGAAGGATCACAATTTAAAAGTAACCTAATATGAAAATGTCTGGAAGCAAAACATTCCATGAAAATATTGTGCTCAATACAATGTTAAAAGAGTTTATGCTGGAATCTGACAGCATCTCATCTGAGAAAGGCAATGTTAAATTTGTTAGAGATTTCTATCACACAATTAATCCAAAATATTAACAGCCATCCAAATAAACATAAAATTTTTGTAGGATAATATGCTTTAAAATTAAATGCAATATAACAGAAAATCCCTCCTCCCTCTCCTTTTGGAAGGCATAAAACAAACATTCAGAAGATATTCAAAAGTACAAAACATTAAGACAATCATGCTACATCATAAGAATCGTTTTAGGCAGATGTCAGAACCTGTATATCACTAAATGTTAAACTTGCTTACAGGATTAAATAGGGTGGATGGAAGTCTCATCAACGAGTGAGAATGATGGTCAGCATTAACCCTATTAACACCTATTGAGAAAAATACTAAAACCACCGAATACTAGACTCCCAGTTTTGGACTTTTCATAGTTTATCCCAGGTGTAACATAAATACAAGACAGTTTCCATTAGAAAGTTCTCCATAAAAGCATCTCTTCCCTCAGATAGCTCTCACATGTTTTAATATAATAAACCTAAAAACACTAAATCTGAGAAAAAAATATTAAATTAAATCCTGAAGATTAATTCCATACACTGAATTGCATATTACCATATTTACTTCTATCAGAAGTTTCGTGGACAGGTTTTCCGCCTGATCAGTTCAAATCTTAATCAATCTTTCACACTTGGTTTTCATCTTGGTTTCATTCATCTAATTATTCTGCTTTTTAGAATAAGTGTTACGGATGATTGTAAATTACCTACTGCAACTTCGCCTAGTTGCAAAGGGGCTTATTTAGTGTCAGGAAATCCACTCAATTCTTTCAAAAACTTGAACTCATATGACACATTATAAATAATCACACTTTTTATGAATACAGCATAACTGAAAAACTTAATTATATTTAAATTGTATTTTTTATTTTTACCTCTGCATAAAATGTGAAGATGACCACATTTCCTTCACCTGCCAATAAATTTACCAATCAAATAAGTTTTTCCTTAGAGATTCTGTAAAGTGAACGTTAGCAAAGGAAGGATAACTTGCAATAGTCAATACACGTTACATGCTGATAACACTGAATATGTTACTGATTTTATAATAATAGGCATCAGATAGAGGACAAAATTTAATTGACGCTTTTAGATTCATATAGTCATTACAAATTAAATTTTCCCATTCAATAAAAAACACTAGTATATATTTTCCATACATTAGTGTTAATAGTTCTTTACAGAATATATTTTCCAAACAGTGGGGCAAAAAATATTATAAAATAAATATTTTAATGGAAACTTCATTTAAAAATATTTACTAACTCAAAACGATTTAAATTCTAGACTGAATTTCTATTTTTTAACCAAATGCTCTTGAATAATATAATAATTAAAGATAACCGAGGTTTCACTGTTATGTGTAATTAATGGATAAATATTAATCCGACGAACTTATAATCTTAACAAAAATTATTAACCTAGAATCTCACTAATTATTTACACAGTGAAGGTTAAAATATAAAGCAGAAATGCATATATAACCTTTATTTTTCAATGTCATACCATAACTAAAATTATACATTTCTGTATAACTCAATAACAAGCCATTAGGCAACCTGCATAGAACAATTCAATGCTTTTTTTAACATAAATGATATACTTTGATTAATATACATATATATATATCTATATCTTTTCTTTTAGAAAGAAAACTTGTAAATTTAAAATTCTTAGATACAATATAAAAAATAAACATCGCGAACCTCAATAGATTATAAGTATATTAACTAAATCAAAAATTTATTAAAAAGCAACAAATTTTCCCATCACCATCTAAATGGTACCAATAGCTAAATATGACATAAAACAAGCAGAAATGGCACACATCTTAATTATACATACAAGTAAATTACAGTTTTCTGCAATGCAAAATTATTAACCAAAACCAATATAATATGTCATTATATACACTATACATACTTTAATATTTTTTAGAACTTGCAAGATTTTATGTATGCACAAAACAAGCTACATAAAAATCTACATAAAACAAAAATGTCTTATTTATTAACAAACATAAAAAATTACGATAGCTGACTAAATTTTAATATGAATCCTCAAAGAAATATACTGAATAAACTACATTACACTTTTAATACCATACAGTTTGTTTCAATGAAGTTAAAAATAAACCATAAATGTCAACAAAAATCGGGACATTTTCCGAAAAAAGAATTTAAGAAACTTGTATGAAATAAAAAGCATTTTAAAAGGAATCCTAGACTATATATTGAGAAATGATAAAACATGAAAATTCTGAATCTTTATTTTTATTTCTACTTTTAGAGCAAATGAACACATATAAAAACTTTTTTAAAATCGTATAATTTAACTGTAAACTAGTTTCAACTTTACAAGCTGCTTTTATCTCCATAGTTAAATGTTTAGGAAAAAAATTTAAACTAGAACACAAATTATCATATTTTAATTATTTAACATGCAAATATGTTTTGAATTATATAATTTGGATGGCTTCTATCGTGTTTTTTTATCATTGCAAATTTGGAAGACATTCCAACATAATACCATCCAATTGGAAATAAACATAACTGTTGATATCACTTATTTACTTTCAAAAATGCAAAAATTTAGGAAAAATTAGATTGTCTTTCTCTATTATACATTCAGCTCTCCTAAACAAATATATAATGAAATTTTTCATTCTCTCAATTATAATTCAGAAAAATAGGCAAAGTATGATGAAAAGTGGGAGAAAAAGTAAAAGAAGAAAGGGTTTCTTTTTTAACTCTCAAAAGTAATATACCATTATTTATTTAGTGAATATAAGTCATTATTCTCTTTCCTGAAGCAAATATAAGTAATATGCATAGAAAGGTAAGATGTTATTTCATGTTTCATTTCTGATTTCATTATTTTTCAGACATATTATAAACTGGGAAATTGCTTCTACCTTAATACTTACAAGCTCACCCTTCATAAGAACAATGTTAAGAGAGGGACATACAGTATAGCATTTACCTCATTGTAGTTCTAGAGGTTATTAATTGAATTTCTAACTGACACAAAAATTTATCTTTTTTTTTTGTTCATATTTCACGGTAGAAAATATATGTACATTATAAAAGCAATCACATAGAACATTAGGTTATCACACAAAATAACAGATTATACTGCAAAATAAAGTAAATTTTAATTATTTACATGTATTTTTAAAAGAAAAGTAAATTAAAACTTTTCTAGGACATAACTTCAATATAAAATTCTATTATGGGTATTACAAAAGGTCATAGGTTAAGATATCTACTTCCAAAAAGTACCGCATGTAATCAGCAAGAAAACTCTTTTTCTTATACATAACAATTTCACTAGAAAAAAGAGCAAAATAAAATGGTTAAATATTTGCATAGATAAAAATGGGAGGGAAAATATATCATAAAAGAGCATGAAGAAATATAATCAAGACTTTGGCAACCGAGTCTTTTGACTAGATTACCTTTTTATCATCCTTATTCTGACCAGCATATATTGGCACACTAGAAATACAATACTTAAATATCAAATCACTAAGCAGAATCAAAATTATAGGTATGTATACACTAAAAAAATTTACTATTTTAAGAAAAAATTTAAACATTATCAAGGAATATGTAAAGCATTATTAAGAATAATTATTAAAAAAATATTATACACCAGCCCAAATTTATAGCTAAACGTATATTGCCTCCATGACATCAAACACAAAAAATTTGATCTATGTCTGAACATTTTAGATTAAAATAAAAAAATTTTGATACTTGCATACTATCCACTACTGGATACTTTGGTCAGCATAAAAAGTAACAGCTTGCTCATAAATGACTGCTTCTTGTTGCAATTATGTCCTCAACCTTTTCTGCATTCGAATTATTCTGAAAATTTTTACTTTCTTCATGGGTGTCTTGGATTTAAGAAATAATAAAATTTAAGTTATCAGCTTTTTCTAGGATCATAGAATATTGACAAAATTTAAAGATTTTCTAAAGTATTCCACCAAAAATTAAACTATACATCATTAAATAAAATATACTGTATACAAAGTGCAACAAGGAAAAATACAAAAAGTCACTGAACGAGAACTGGAAACTCATTTGAAAGTAGCTAGATCATATTCAAAACTAATTTACTGTAGTTGCAAGGATTTAACACTAGTCAAATTTTGTCAAGAAAAAACTGGATACCATAGTTAAAATTGTTACACAGTAGAACAATTAATTACCTATAAGAGACCTGCATTATCATAACAAGAGAACAAAAATCCCTGCACCATAAACTCGCAACCAAAATTACTTGTAAAAAAATTGGCAACAGCCAACTGTCTCTTATAAGAAGAACAGATCCCGCCACAGTATCTGGTGGGTAGCAGTCGCTATAGCAACAGGGCTAGTATATTTCAAATAAGGGAGAACCATGGATTGCCAATTCATCTTTAAATACACCAGAATGACAAACTGAAAAGTAAATCTTCAAGACACCCCTTAAGGAAAATGGGTCAAGGCTCGTTTCTACAGCAACAAACAGCTGCAGACTTAACTGGCGAGAGATTTTCTTATAATAGACAGACTGTACCACCAGTTCTAAAATATAATATGCAAGCAACAAAATTCTACATAATTTAAAAGTAATCCATAATTATCTTTCTTTGCTAACTACAAAAGAAATAACTATAAACAGGTTTAAAAAATCATAGTATATAAAAAAAAAGAACTGTTCCTAAAATAAATTATGCATTTAGATACATTCCCAATTAATTTCAAAAAAATCAAATTATTAAAGTTGTTAATCATATAGCGGTACAGTAACCTAACATTTAAAGTAAAGAGGGAAAAACGCAAAGCAATTTCAATGAACTCCCCCATTGTCCATAAACCTGGAAAAAAAATTTTAATATTTTGAGCTACTTAATTAAAAAGCATTTTCTTCCACGACATTATCAAGCTGTATTTTCCTCGGATGAATAAGGCGATGGAAATACATATCATTGAAAGCATTTGAGTGGGAAAAATTTCTTAACAGCTTTCTATTAAAACTTTTCTATTTCTAAAACTCTGCTTGAATATTAATTGTAAATTTCATTACAATAAATTAAACAGCCAAAAGTAATAACATTGTGGAGATATTCTCACAGATGTCTGCAAATAATTTATTTCAGATAATATAAAAATATTCAGAGTGGATGCAAAATAGATGCTACATTAGGAGACTGCAGCTTTGATAGTAACAAATATGCTTCTTGAGTATGAATCACTGCCCAGGAAGCATGTTTTCAAACATTTAAATTATAAAAGTACTACAATGCATAGGATAGTTGAAACAGATACATGAATCTTATGGTCAGGAAACTTATCTACATAATACTTTTATAATTATGGATATTTAGAAAAATTTTGTTATTCTTATTGTTACAATTACTTATTATTCAACAATCATAAAGCAACATTATTGTTACAATTTTAACTTCTACTCTGCACTAAAATTTTACATTACTTTTAGAGTGCATTAAATACATTAAGGGAGAAAATATTAAAACTTATCTTTTAACTAAAATAACTGTGAACTATGAATAAAATGCAATTCATGTTGTTAAAACATCAATACTATTTTTGGCAGTTCATCAGCAATAAAGAAATGCACTTTTGAATGTAATATCACATACCTTTCAAGTCAAATTATGCAGCATCCTAAATTGCTTCATACAAAATAAATATGTACATTTTAAGTAATGAAATTTTTTGACAAATATTAAAATCAATTACAAGAGATTAAGCTTTAATTGACTAAAAATATAATTAAAATTCAAAATTAGATAAACTTGTAAACCTTCAAAAATGCAAAAATACTCTAAAGCAATTATTAAAGAAAACACAGAAACCATTTTTAAGTAGTGTACTGGAAGGGCTGCATATAAATGAAAGTACATGCAAAAATCACATGGAGCAACATTAAAGGCTGCATAGAGTTTGCTTGTCCTTGAAAACTGCTTTTATGGCCTACAACAGTTTCATAAACTCTGACTGACAAGTACACAATTTATTAAATTTTCCTGCTAAGTAGTCCTAAAATGTTACTTCAGCTGTAAAGTCTTTCACTGGCGTAATAAAATGTACAATTTTTCGAAGATTTAACATTTCAACATTGCAAAATAATCTCAATAGGCAGTTTCAACTTACAAACATCAAAGTTAAAGGAATGACGTATCCATCTATCAGCTGAAACTGCAGAATGATTTAAGCATGAATCATGCAAGAGCCTGAATTTTTTTGCAAGAGAAGTCGATAGACAGCAGTCATCAAACTTTCAGTGCTGGCCATTAAAGGTAGATATTCTGTTCAGTGCACCTAATATGGTGCACCCCGCCAGTCAGGTTTGCAAGTTTAAAGCTTGAAAAGGGTGAGGCTGCACTATAGAAGGAGGTGGTGGTCCATGGTGCTGGGGCTGATGTTGAGGATGAGGTGGTCCTTGTGGATGTTGCTGCTGCTGTGAAGGGTGGGGAGACTGGTGAGCAATCTGCGGAGGGGAAGGAGACTGCTGGTGAGGTAGGTGTCTGTTTTGATGTTGCATTTGTTGATGATGGCTTGGAGGAGGGTGTTGTGGATGTTGATTTTGTTGTTGGTGAGGAGGAGGTGCCTGCTGTTGCTGAGGTGGCTGATGATGAGGTGGAATTCCCTGTGACTGGTGTTGCTGTTGAGATGATTGTTGTTGCTGCTGTTGCTGTTGTTGTTGCTGCTGCTGCTGAGAAGGTTGCTGGTTTTGTTGCATTTGATTAGGGTGTTGTGGTTGTTGCGACTGAGGAGTAGGGGGCTGCGAGTTTTGAGATTGAGGTGGTTGAGGTGGACCTCCAGGTTGCTGCTGTTGCTGAGGCTGCATGTGCGGTGGAGGTTGCTGTTGCTGAGCATGTGGTGGTGGAGGTGGTTGTTGCACATGCTGAGGTGGAGCTTGTTGCTGCTGTTGTTGCACATGTGACTGTTGAGGACCTTGTTGCTGATTCTGATTTTGATGCTCAGGAGGCTGCTGAGCATGTCCTTGCTGAGTATGTGTCTGTGTATGAGCTTGCTGGTGCTGAGGCTGTGAATGACCTTGGTGGCTAGTTTGGGTATGAGCTTGTTGGTGAGTAGTTTGGGTATGGGCCTGTTGATGTGTAGTCTGAGTATGGGCTTGGTGTGTGGTTTGAGTATGTGCTTGCTGATGTTGAGGTCCGGAATGTGCTTGAGGATGAGGTGGGCCAGAGTGGGCTTGAAGATGATGCTGTTGCAATTGGTAATGTAACTGCTGAAGTTGAAGTAAACCTGTACTAGTTTGTGCAGCTTGAATTTTAGCTGCATTATTAGCATTCTGTGTGTGTCGAGAAGAGCACTTGTGCCTCTTAAGATCTCTATCTTCAACAAAACGCTTTCCACAAACTGGGCAGGCATATGGTTTTTCACCACTATGCATTTTAATATGCCGTGTCAATTTATCCCGCCTATAAAAAGCTTTACCACACGCTAAGCATGCATAAGGCTTTTCCCCTGTGTGTATCCTTCTATGACGAGTAAGTTTATCTTTTCGATAAAATCCACGTCCACAAAAATCACAAGGGTAAGGTCTCTCTCCAGTGTGAATCATGGAATGTCGAGTAAGATGATTCTTCTGCGAGAAACTTCGCCCACATACTTCACAGTGGAATGGCTTATCTCCTGTGTGAGTCCTCATGTGATCTAATAATTTACACCTGTAACTAAAACCACTACCACAAATATCACAAGCACAAGATTTTTCACCATGTGCAGATCGAACATGTATTCTCACTCTCTCATTAGTTGCAAAGAGTTTACCACACATATCACATGGTACTGTTTTCTCAGTTTTTGTGTGTGCTGACAGATGTACCTGCAACTCTGATGCTGCTTTGAATGGTACCTTGCAAGATGGGCAAGGCCAAAGTTTTTCCTTTTCTTCGTTCTGCTTTTCTTGATTAGGAGGAGGAGGTGGTGGAGGAGGTAATTTATTAGGATCAATTCCAGGGAAAGCTGCAGAACCAGATGCAGCAGCAACAAGCAAGTTCCGACATGCTGCTAATTCTGGAGTAAGAGCTGGTGCCTCAACTTTTATTCCCGAAACCCTTGTTAAGTTTTTATGTTTCCCTGATTCTTCAGCAAACTGAATTTGAGTTGGTGTAGGAGCTGGACCCACAGTATGAAAATTTGCCAAATGTGCACGTGGATCAAAACCTATGTTAAAAAAAGAAAGAATAAGGAAAATATTTTTCATTCATTAAAAATGCTGATAATAAAATTAAAACACAAATTAAACACTATAACATTTATGAACATAAATCTTATACTATTCTTCCCTCTAGAGAAAATTATATACCGGGTGGCCATAATTAAACTGACAGTGCTCACAGTGTTCTGTAGCGCGATCTATTTGCGAGAACAACGCCACATTTTGTAGGAAGATTAAACAAGATGGGGGACGAAGGATTCCACGAAAAAACAAATTAGTTCCAAAAGTCACCACTAGGGAAATATTTGGCGCTGTGTAATAGAAAATAGTGTGTTAACAAATGCAAATCAATACGGAAATTACCTTTTATTTTATATTCAAATGAGGTTCAATGTGGCTGCCATTGTTGTGGACCACATATTGCATTCTGTGCACACTATGCACAACAGCAGAAAGTAACATGTCTACAAGAATCTCCCGTACAGTCCGTGATGTTATCCTTTAACGTAGCCAGGTCCTGGACCACTCCTTGAGAGACCTTGGACTTAAGGTAACCCCATAGCCAGAAGTTGCATGGGGTAAGATCAGGCGACCGAGGTTGGAAAGTAGCGGCTAATGACTCTTTCTGTTGTGAATTTCTGTTGTAGCATCTGTTGCATCTGTACAGCAACATGTGGAGGAGCTCCATCTTGCATAAAAATCATTTCCCTCAGGCATTGTCTTTGCTGAAGTGCCGGAATGACAAAGCTGTTCAATATGTGGCGATATTCCTCTCCGGTAACAGAACAGGTTTCCGGTCCTGTCGGGGTAACGTTCTCATAGAAGAATGGACCTACGATAAATTTCGCTGTGAACCCACACCAAACAGTTACCTTTGGTGAATGTAAGGGAATTGCTGTGACTGCATGTGGTGATTTGTCATTCCAAATTCGGCAGTTCTGGGTATTCACAGTTCCATTCAGGTAAAAGTGGGCCTCGTCTCCCCATAAGATTTTCCACAGCCAAGCAGCATCCACCTCCATTCTGGCAAGAAAGGCGAGAGCAAAAATCAATCGCTTATCATGGTCGGGGTACAGTAACTCCTGTACACGGCTGATCTTGTACGGATAGAAGTTGATAATCTTTAGTAAGATTTTTCATACCGTACTGTAAGGCATATCCATATTCCGAGCTACTCCATTAGCGCTAGAGGTGGCAACTGCTTCGATTGTATCCTGTAGTACAGGTTTTCGTCCTCTGCCTGACTGAACCTTCAGAGAACCTGTGTTCTCAAACGTCGCAACCATTGCTTTTAGCCCATTAACTGACACAGGACTGTTACCTTTACGTTTTTTTTTTTTTTTTTTGTTCTTTTTAGAGTGGCTGACGCGTTGCACTGGTTGAGGTAAAAGATTTTGACCAGTAACGCACACTCGACTAAAGAAGGAGACATTGCACATAAACTTTCAATCTGATTGATTCGAAACGTAACACATTGCCTTTTAAAACCCAAGCAGCTGGCACTGTGCCAATGGATGTAATGTGAAATTTGAATAAAGAACTTCTTCTGCTCAGCGTACGTGATATTGCAGATCACGAGACTTTATCGGTGCTTATGTAGATTTTACGCTTTTTTAAAAGTGTTGCCATATTGCACTTGGAATTAAATCAGAAAATGTGCATAATAAAAGGCAATTTTATTCTGCACTAATTTGCATTTGTTAACATTCTATTTTCTATTACACAGCGCCAAATATTTCCCTAGCGGTGACTTTTGGAACTAATTTGTTTTTTCGCGGAATCCTTCGTCTCACGTCTTGTTTAATCTTCCTACAAAATGTGGCGTCATTCTCGCAAATAGATCGCGCTAAAGAACACTGTGAGCACTGTCAGTTTAATTATGGCCACTCGGTATATTGCTAATCTAAATTTTGTCTTCATTTTCAAACAAAACACTAACTGTAATAAGGAAATACAGTCTAAATTCTGTAACTATTGTTGATTAGTTGGAATTTTAAAGGGAAAAAAATGAGTTCTAAATTCTCTGCTACTAAAATTTCATCTACCTTATTACTACCAAAATTACTCTTAAATAAAAACAAAAAGGAAGGAAAGAAAATGAATGAGCTGTTCATAAGTTTTGTACAAATTTTAATGTATTTTGCTGAATTTTAAAGGAGGAAAAATTTATTTCTATTTCTAAATTCTCTGCTACCAAATTTTTATTTAACTATCAGAATTATCAAGATAACTTAAAAAAAAAAAAACAGTTTATGATCATGTGGCAAATGACTAATGAATAGGACCAAGTCTTATTTATTAGTCTTTAAATGATTGTTCTGACAGCTGTCAAAAACCGATGCATAAATTGCAGATAAGCTATTCAGTTAATGTTTCCAGCTGAACTCTAAATTGACAACTGAACAAATAAAATATGGCCTGTAAAAGGGAGGAAGAATGAGCTGTTTATAAATTTTGTAAAAACCTATAATTCGTTGTACATTTAGAAAGAAGCTTTTCATTGATGCATAACAATGGCTTAAGGATTACAATGGTCACATGAATCAATGGCATAAAGTTTTCTAGAGTAATGAAACAATACATTCTTTGACACCCAGCAAAAAAGGGTCACATTTAAATGATACCATCATAATAAGAGATTTAAACCATACTGTACTATAGCATCAGTACATCTTATTGCAGTTTTGATATGTGATTGTGTTTGAGCATATGAAGTGGCCAGATTTCACATCAACGAAGGAAAAATTAATGCTTCCTTTAGCTATTAATGAATTTCAAAACAATTACATCTTTTAGAATGATAATGAAATCATGCAGAACAGCATGAAGTACACAGATGATTTTAATTCTATATCAATTTGAAAAGTTTAATAACCTGCCTAATTGACAGATCTCAACCCATCTAAAAATATTTAGATGATACTATAAACTGGTTTATGCAAATGTAGAAGAAATGAAAGACTATCAGAAAGTCAAAACAATAATTTTAAAGGAATTTCAGGCAACAATACACTTCAAGCAGACTAAGTGCAACCTGTGATTTTTCTTGTGAACTTAGAAAGGTAAGAGATTTTTTAAAACACTGAATGAATTACTGGTCAGTGACAAGTTACTGAGTGCATGAGATGTGGAAACATAGAATTATGTAAAAATCAAATAGTTCGATACTTGGTTGAAATAAGAGTCATGAATTATTGTAATTGAAAGCATGTACTATCTCCTATAAGAAATAATTTTAACAATGTAAATTAATGTAAGCTTTGCAAACAAGTGTATATTTGTGGTAATGTCTAAAGAGACATGATAAAATGCCAGCTTTGCAAAATAAAATTTTAAAAAAAAGTCTCCTCAACAGGAAAAAAATAAGACAACAAATTAATCACAAGAGTTAAAACTGCATACTTTAACTCTTGTGATTAATTTTGATTGTGACTCTTGTGATTCTGCAAGCAGTTTATTTATTACTCCATTATTTTAATAATGAAGTAATTGATGTACAAAGTTTACAATACATACATATTTGAGTGGAAAGGACATGACATTTTTAGACAGTGCAGAGGAAATGTGAATAATTAAATCAATTCAGATACCACAATCCTTTCAAAATAATAATCATCCTAAAATGCCAGAATTTGGAGATAAAATAACAGTGGCTTCAGAAGCCTTGCCCATTATGTTAAAATCAAAAGATCCAAATTAGTCGTTCAATAATATAGATGTATTATTTTTCATTACAAATAAATTAGTTGTGCCTTGCATTTTAATACTGGCAGACTATGAGATCTTACAGGGCACTAGACACGAAGGAGAAAGGAAAGGTTCAGATAAAAGTCATTATGTTGCAATCCTGGCCAATAAAAAATAAATGGATACTCCAAGAGACACAGCCGGAAGGGATAAGTCATCAAGTGAAATGACTGAAATCTGTGTCATTTATGTCAGGAGAGAAAATTTTTATCATAAATTGTGTTCAGACTCAAAGTGAAAACGTAAGGTTGAATTAAATGTAGATTATTGTTTGGAGGCTAGTATTTTTAAAAAAAAGCTGAGAAACTACTAGACTTTACAAGGCATTCTTAAAGACGCTAAAAGAAAGAAAAATGGGTATATTTTAATGGATTATTTGATTTACCATAAAGATTTCCGATATGATGACAACCAGTTTTATCACGGAATTAGCATGAAAATTTAATATTAGGTTGGGTATGAATCCTATGCTTGCAATGCTGGAGCATCCACAAAGTTCTGGAATTTTTTAATGCTACAAACAAGTTCTACATCCCCATCATATTATTTAAAATGAGTAAAAATTGGGACTAACACATCCTATACCTGTCACCTATACAGACCCTATAAAGAGCTCACATATAGAAAATTCCCAAATTGTGCTACTAGAGTATCTATTTCAAGATTTAAATTAATGTATGGAATGGCCAGAGCACTGTAGATATATTAAAGTTCTCATGGGCAGAAGAAATTCTACCACCCCATAAAACTGGAAAAAGTGCAGCTGAGTACCTGCAGGGGGTAAAAATGAATTTTAAAAGGGCAGCAAAGCAGGCATCAACAACTACAGAAATGAAGCAAAAGAATTTAGACCAAGAGATCTCATGTATCTGTTAATAAATTATATGCTAACTGGACAGATCCTGGAGAGATACTAACTTACTGTACTCCAAGCACTTATAGAATGAAACTGATAGCTGGTGAGTGTACACATAAATGACATTAAGAAATTTAATACAAAGGTACAAGTGGTACAGGTAATACTTGAGAATGAAGAGGAAATGCATCCCACACCATGTGAATGATAAGTCAGATCATTTTTGTCTTTGTAAGGTAGACTTAAGTCACTTAGATAATGCTAGAGGGCCAAACGATAAACTGGTTAAGATAATATTAAAGGTTATTTATAAATGTACAAATTGCCAAAGTGGGAAAACATAAAATAAGACTGAATAACATCAAACAAACAAAACCATATGTCAACTGAATTCCAGAAGCATTAAAGCACAAGTACAGAAACAAATTAGGGAAATGTTAGCATTATAACTTATCCAAAGAACTAATGTGAGAGTTTTGAACCCTATTGTCAAAGCCATGAAGAAAGAAAGCGTTCTTCTCCTAAGCATAAAGTTTGATCCCCAAATGCAGTATGAAACCAGATGACTTCCCTATAGAAAAATCCAAACAACCAGAAAGAAAATATCAGAAAAGTCACTGCGATAAGGACCATTGATTTTTTTCAGGGGATACTGAGCCATATCCTTGGAAAGGGAAAGCCAAGAAATAGCATGTTTCAAAACACATCGAGCCCCATGCAAGCAAAGTCTATGCCTGCTGGGCTGCACAATGTCGCAGCAACATTCCAATGAACCAAGCACTAGCCAAAAGACTTCATTTGAGCTAATGTCAATCATATAACAATTTATTCAATGAACATTTAGTATAGTGACACTATTATTATTATTTTTTTTTTCAGAACTGTCAGAACTAAAATTTTCAATAAGTCTTAAAAAATGCTCCTTTGCTAAGACTCACATTAAGTATTTGGGTCATGTCACTAGTTCCAGCAGTCATCAGATCAATCAAAGTGGAGGCTATCCAGAGACTGGCTGGGCCCCAAACAAGATGTTCTGGATTTATATAGTTATTACAGATTACATTCTACATTATATAGAAATGGTTTACTCACTCAGCTCACTAAAAGAGAAAACCCCAAAAACTGTGCTCAATGGAGAAACCCTCACCAAACAGTCTACAGGTGTGTGCTGCCCATTTTTCATAGAGGTGTCCTGAAGAATTACTTTTCATTATGGAATCCTGGTGCACTTATTGGCGAAATTCATTTTTTATTTAAGTAAAATGCTCTTCGACTTTGTTTTAAAAAAATCTCAATTGTGCAACAGACCTTAGTGAACCATGGCCTACAATTCCCAGATATCTGTTTTCTTGACCGGGCCCCAGGGTGCATGAGCATACATCCTGGAAAAATGGTCAGCTTGTCGAAGAACCCCTCCCCCCCCCTGGGTTTAGCCCCAAGCAAACTTACTACTCATTTTATTGACTCACTTAAGGGATGAAATGCTGAATCAACCTTGCCCAGCCCGGGGATCAAACCCCAGACCCGTGGTGCTGCTGCATGGCACGGTAGCCACTGCACAACCAGGACTCTCGACTCTTTGTTACCATATCCAATTTCCGAAGCTAAATAAATATTCAGTGGTATAGGTACAGCTTTTGCAGGCAGGGGCGGTCTCTGATTTTGCCACTTCAGGCAGTCGCTGAATTTGTCTCCCCTCTTGGTATGCACTAGTGGGCAATTGCTAAGGATGGATCATAAATCAAATGAAAAAAAATAGTGCTAGAATACTAGGATATAACAATAAAGGTAATTTCTAGTGCTCTTAAAATGTTCAAGGGATAAATGCTCGTATTAATACTGAATAAGTAAAAGTGAAAAAATACAATGACCGTCTGAAGCCATTCTGGTGTAAGATGTCAGTTTGGGAAATGGTCACCACAGAAAGCGATATGATTCCACAGGTCGTGTCATACTTTGCACAACATTAACCAACAGCTCCTAGGGTAATTTATCCCACTTCTCAGTCAGTGCAGGTATCCTTGTTTATTAAAGGGCATTATCGGCCAGCAAGACTCCTACCCAAAGCATCCCAAATGCTTTCAATGGGTTTCAGATCTGGAGAATGTGCTGGCTGTAAGAGATGTTGAATATCCTCTCTCTAGATACTCCTGTTTGATGACACGCTACATTGTTGTTCATGAAAACAAATTTATCACTAACAGCACTATGAAACACGTGAACATGAGGCAGCAGAACATAATTAATATATTGTTGTCTAGTCCTAGTCACAAATTCAACCACATATAGGAAATGTGGCCATTGATCATAGTGCCGGCCCTTACCTTGATACTGCATCTTGGATACCGGTCCTTTCCTGGATATTTTTTAGGCAATAAGCAGTACCACTCTCACACCAGATCAGTAGGCGTCTCTAATACGATAGCAGACTGAACCTACTTTTATCTAAGAATAGCACATCAGCCCAGTTCTTCTGAGTCCAATTACAATGCTTGCAATACCATTGCAAACAGGTGATACTTGTTGTCTGGACAATGGAAAGCACATACCAGGATGGCAGACATATAGTCCTCCTCGATGCCAACATCTGGCTACAATTTTTTGGGAGATTGCCGCCAGTAGCAGTAAATAACCGATTTGCTACCTCAATAGCTGTAGTGCACAATAGCACCATGTACCTACCTTCAGCAGGGACCGCACTGTGAATACTATCTCCACCATAATGTTTGCTACACATTCCATTTGTTTAAAATTATTTTCAAAGCCTTGAAACATCACTGTGGCTGACATTGAACTTCCTAGCAACAACTGTTATTTTTTGCCCTTCTTCAATGTTGCCAACAATACAGCCACATAAAATCATCTAAATGATGATGGGAACATATGCCAAAAAACGTATATTCATCAACTGATTCTTTCCCATTAAATTTTGCTTCTGAACAACAAAGGCCAATAGTCGTCAAATCCTTTAGTTCTTTTATCAGTGCATCATGTGATGAACAACTTTGGCATCCTAAAATTTCCATACACAAAACAGGTCTTACTGTATCCCGCACTTATGTTAATTTAAACATTTGTCTGCTTTCCATTTTGTGGTTGCTATCGCTGTTACTGTCATCTATTCTTAGCAACTGTCCACCAATGTACAAATCACTAAAAAAGTATCAAAATAATTTACAGAGAAATAAATTTAAACTCTATGCTTATATTTGAAGAAAAACTTTAATTCCAATACTTTAAAATTATGTTATCATTATCATTATTATTATTATTATTGTTGTTGTTTACAAAACTCTTTATGATATCTTACAGGTCTAATTGATTGCCTCATTGCAATGTATACAGTAAAGATGCATTTCTTAAATTCAAAATAAATTTTTACAGTCCTTAAATACTTCCTAAATGCAAAATAAACATTTATAATTTTAAAATATTTTGTACAAGATTTTTATTTAGAAAAGTCTTCTCAAAGCAAATAGCACTTGCAACAGTTGTTAGGAAAGTTAGCAGTAGTATTGCAATATAGAAAATTCTTCTGGAGATTGTATTTTAGAATAAACTGTAAAATTTCAAAAAGACTGCCCTTCCTGTTTTGTTTTTCCTGGCAATAACAGAAACCAAACCTAAATAACAGAAACATAGCAGTAATACTTCTCTCTTAATAAGAAGTTTTTCATTATCAATGTCGAGATCAAAATTCAGTTGATTTCTGTAATTTTCCTTCAAAAGTTTCAAGGGATAAAAAAAGTATAACAAGGGTATGTAGTCACTGAAATCTCATGGGGATTTATTTCTTCGAATACTTTGCCTCGACAGAGAAATCCAACATAGATCATCAGAAACTGCATGGTGAAATGGAAAGGACTGATCATCTTGCAGCTGGTAACTAGATAAAAGGTGTTTTATTTGGGCTGCTAAATGAATACAAATTACATGAAATAATTCAGACAAAACTGAACTTTAATAAATTTTTAAAAAGATTAATATTTAAAAATTGAACAGTAAAAAACTGAAGGAATGAGTTGCTGTGTTATTAAAGTGCATCATGGATTCAACAGTTAAGAAGACAGAACTGGCTACTGACAAAAGTAGAAAACCTTGATGTTTGAAAGGAGTTGAAAATTTTCCTGTAACTTTAATACAGCTACAGGAATTCATGAATGTGAAGTAATATTTTTACTTATTTTCTTCTGAAATGGGACAAGGAAAAAATAACTAAGATAACTGTGTAACACAGATTACCTCTGATCTCTTACTGGAATACATTAATATTGCTTCTGGTAAAAAACAAATTTTAACATTCAGCCTTTTAGACCAGGGTATTATAAAAGCTTTTAAGTGTTATTATAGAAATAATATTCAAAAATTGATAAACAGAAATAAATTTTATAAAATGCAAACACTTCAAAAGAGATAAGCAAGTCAATTGCTCTGCATGAGACTATATATATCATAGATAATGCAGTTAATCTTTTTAAAAAAATCAGTTACAAACTGCTTTTGAAAATGTGGCTTTTATATAGAAGAAGCCTCAGAGGAATTGCATGCTCATGATTGAGATATCAGAGAAAGAAATTATGAAGATTCATTTTTATAATGTGTCATTCGCAAAAATATTGAGATAACATGTAAAATCTGACTATGAAAGTATTAAAAGAACTACAGAAACTAACAGAAAAAGTGATGATATGTCAATATCAATCAAATCTATAAAAGCACGCACTGCAAATGCTAATGAAAATTCTTGAATTGAAAGGTGCTGATAAAAAAGACTACCAGCAGGCTTACAAAACTGAGAATACAACTGAAAAACTGCTGTTAAACAATAAGAATCAAACATAGATAGAATAGTTGTTTGTGAGATAATGAAGAACATAACTAAAAAAATGAATTAAATATTCCAAGTTATTATTTTACTTTAAAATTGATATTATTGCAATGCATAAATTGTTGTTTATTAAACCCAAATGTGTGTAGAATGTGATTCTAGCCAGCAACAGGCACTGTATACATATTTATTTATTTAATTAAGCATCTTTTAATGTGAGTTGTTTAAGCTGTTTCATTTTTTGTACCAACATTTTGTCTTTAATGTTAAAGATATAACTTTCTTGTTCACCTAAAAATATCCATTACTGAAGTCCTGTAACTGCTGCATCTAAAATTCCCACTAAGTTTTCAAGAGAAATCTTTTTATTTTCAAAAACCTCTGTGTCACTTTCTTTACTGGTAGTGATATTTTCTGGATTTAAAACTAAACTAAAGATTTCACTGTCTGTTTGCTGACTGATAATTAAGACATTATCACTCCAAAGTTAAACTTATGTTATTTAATCTTCATTTCTTATCACTTCTCCCCATTTCTTCACAAATTCTGTTAAGTGGAAAATTTCCCCTTTTGCTTGTGATATCTGACAAACTGCTGTTATCATCACATCGTCATCAATGAAATGTGGTAGCTGGCTGTCAATTACATCAAGCATTTTCTAAAATATCTGCAGACACATTCTCCAAACAGCGGATTTTATGTTTACTATTTTAGATTCTTGAATGGTCTTGCCAATGTTTAGAAAACTTAGCACAGATTTTAAAGTTTACATTTGCATTTGAGCACACATAGCACTTCAGATAATGACTGAAAACTGATGAATGCACTGAATCTGAAAAAGAGAAAGAGATGGAAACATTCCCTTTTATAAAAATCTTAAGTGAAGTATGAACCAAACAGTTATTTATAATCAGGGCAATTTTTCCATTATCTGATAATATCAAGTTTCAAATGCTGCCACACCTCAGGAGTGAAATTATTTTCAAATTATCCCTTCATTAGTGTTTATATCATCCATGCTGTTTTATTTGTACAACAGATGAAACAAGAGAATCCTTACTCTTTTAATCTCCTCAGTGGCCAGCTCTTTGTATCTGCTCATAAGACCTGTATTTAAACAGCATTCATTATCTAAATTTGCAAAACTACTTATTACAGCCGTTTTATATAATGTTTACATCATTAAAAAAAGTAAGAGAGCAAAGTTAAGATACATCAATAACCTCATGATTGGATAAAGGCAATCATGCCATTCTGGAGGGATATACTACAGGTCGCATATTGTTTTATTAAGAAAAATTTACATTTGTGTGTTCCTCTACTCTTTATACAAGCTAAAATGGTTAGTCTCACTCTGACCTCTTTGATACCAGTTGTGGCATTTTCTGCACAGGTCACTAAAGTATTTCAGGAAATATTTATTCCAGAAATAACTCTTTGAAGTTAATGAGTTTGATGAATTCACCAGCAAATTGTTCAACTGCTTATCAGATGAAGTTTTTTTGCAATTTTGGTTTTGTCACGGAATTTTGTATTTAGATTTGCTGAAGGAACTAAAATGTGCACAAGCAGAATAATTGCAATCCAATATTATATACACTATCAAATAATGCAATATCTTTTCATCAACACATGAATCTCCTCCAAGATTTTGAAACACATAGACAAAATCACACTAAATGATAACAGTCCACCATGATATCACACACACAACCACACACAAAATGATCACTGTATGTTAAAGCTGCTCCGTTAAATAGCTATTTAATTTTAGATTTGATTGATCCTACTATCTATGTTGCAGTAGCCTGAAAACTGATTATAACTCATTCTACAATGACTCTACTAGATTTTCAAAGGAAAAAATTATGCCACTATTTGCTGATCATAGCAACAGAAGAAAGGACAGTACTTACGTATTAACACACACATCTTTACATAATTTGATAATTTTTATAGATGAAAAAGAATGCCGACTGATATGAATGATAAGTCATCATTCACTTCAATTGCAAAAATTCACTTATTACATACATAATTATCACTACATATATATTATAACTAGGTATAATAATCCCAAAAATCAATAAATAAACCTACTTACGAGCTGATTTTTATTTCTTTTGCTCTTGTGAAAATTTCATGGCAACTGCTTTAATGATAGATTCAACACAATTGTTCCCTTTAACAATTTTGTGGCAAAATACTGTATTCTTGCAGAAATTTTACAGTTTCTTCTGCTGCTGGCAAATTCTACAAGTTTTAAATCTCAGTTTAAAACAAAAAATTATCATGACTTGTTTGTAAAATAATTTCTCAATAAAAATTATTGGAACCTGGAATACGACAGAAAGGCTCTAGTGTAGAATTGGGTGCCCTTTCAATTGGCGAAACATTTTGTTCAGTTTGGGCGATGAAACCCCATTTCTGGTTACCATGACAGTTTTAAGTTGGTTTTAGCTTCTTGATTTTTTTCAAGTGAAAATAAATCGATGTGCACATGGACAACGGAGAATTGCACAAACTAGTTAAAGCAGTGTGCAATGACTAGTTTGTGCAATTCTCTGATGTTTTTTTAAGTGAAAATAGGTCAATGTGTACATGGACACGGAGTTTGTGAAATTCTTTGACTTCTTATTTTGGTTTTGAGTAGCAGCCATCTTGAAATTGTGCCTTCCTGGTGCCGATCTTGGCGTAAAAAAACAAGGGGCATCCAATTGTAAACTTTTACCTTATTCTGATATTAATTTGTCTATTTGGTAACAAATTTTATTTCTCCATATGTTATTTAACAATATTATTCATTATTTATTAAATTTTGTTTAATTTTGCTGGTCATGCACTTCTAATTTTAGAACTTGCGCCCTATTTGCTGCAAAATGAACACATTTCTATTTTAGATAAAACAGTTAAAAGATTTCCATTCCATTATCATTCATTATTCTACTGAGAAATTCTGAGTCAAAACGATGATGAAATTATCAAAATTAAGGATGTATTCTAATAAATGCAAATGATAGATTCAATTCATACCATTTTACCAGAATACAGTAAATTTTTAATATGGATGCTAATGACAACAAATACAACAGTTTAATTCTGCTATACCAGTCAGTTTTACAAATATCACAAAGAGAATAAAACAAGATATTAAAAAAAAAAATCATTTTAAACAGGAAATACTATATTTATGCAAATTTGACTTCATATTTTTAAGTAAAAATATAAGACTTATTTTCCTACGCTCGACTAATGTTACATACTTGAACTGGACAACAGCGCTGAAGGACAAAAACAAAGTGCTGAAAAGACTAGTCTTCTGTAATTCAAATATTAATCATGAGTATCGTAATGCAAAAGTAATGACGAAACAATCCCACACTTTTGGATAATGTGAAATTTACGATTCCCATGCTAAATCTAAAATCTGTTCTTATTATTTGAAATGCACTTATAACATTGTTACACAATACACTCTAATTAGCATAGCTAATTCTGTCTTCGAATTTACAAGCAGTGGAATACGCAAGAAAAAAATTCGGCACTTTCTGATAATTAACAGATATCAAATGCTAATTTTTCAGTACAAGAAAAAAATGTGTATATAACATGTGATCGCAAAGAAAACAAAAAAGCGTGTCCAGAATGAAATTCAAAGGACTGGTGCAACTGTAGGAAAATTGCGATCTAAGCCTGATAAGACTAATTCTTTAATCGATTCCCTATGGAATCAAAATTCAGTATAAACTCCGTCACTCTAAAAACTTATCATATGCAAACTTTGTAATTTTGATTTCATATAAATCACATACCTGGAAATGCTGCGGGAAAGACAAAGGTTGGGGTACACACTACTTGCTCAGGAGTTGAAGCCATTTTTCCCCCCCAGTTCTGATGACAGATGCCATCAGTCGATAAAGTCACTGAAATATCAAGAGGCGATGATGTAATTTAACAAAAACCAAAACAAAAGAAAAAAAAATTAAAATCAAATGCTGAACTCTGAAAAATTTCAGATTCTTACATGTATGGTTGGTCAAATATTCATTTTTGCTTCTTCGAAACGCTGTTTCAAAAGGACAGATATTAAACATTTTATTTTTATTTTATTATTATAATTGTTAAAAACGAGCCCTTCTTATTCAGTACAGGTTGGAGACACTAAATGCTAAGATTTTTTAGCTCATTTTACAGTCACATTAGCAATGAGTCTCAAACAAAAGTAAACTCATCTGTTGCAAACAATAACTCAGCTCTTGCAAATACTCAGTTCATCTCAGTCGAAACACTATGCTTTAGATCTTACCTGTTTTACTAAAATCACACCAAGTTTAAACATTAAACGAAACAAATGAATTCTTTGACTCACGAAACAATAAATATTCCGCATTAAAATGATTCAAATAAACAATAAGTAAAGTAGCTTTAATTTGAAACGAACTGACTAATCAAGAAATAAAAATTTAACTCTTCTCCTTTTTCCTACATTCATTGTCTCTAAAACATGATGCCAAATTTTTGATTTCTAGAAATAAAGGCAAAAAATTTTAACACTATTACAAATTTTGTATTTAGATAGGTAATTTTACAGAATTATAATTAAAATTGTTGTATTTCCTAATGCGATGCAGCGCGAGACAAATTTTAAGGGAAAGCTATGACGGAAAAGTAAAAATACAGTGGCACGTGCATTTAACATTGAGTAAATAGATATCTCGGTAATTTTTTATTGAAATTGAACAAATGTAATTGACCACTATGGTACCTGTAACCGTAGTTCCATCCTCTAATTGCTTTCCGGTAAAGTGTACGAGATTCATTTTTACTCTCCTGTGAAATACGAAATTGCCCCCCTTATTATATACCTTTCCTTCGCACTTAAGCTTGATTTTTCGCCCATCGGCGCAGAAAGACTTAGCGGGTACAAAACAAGACATCTGTCTTCTTTCTGTCTGTCTGTAAGAAGCAGAAAGGGTCGCGCGGCTGTGATCACGAACGATGGAGACAGCATCTTAGCAGAGCTCCCGAAATCTTGGAATGTTTCTCTTCGGAAGGTTTTCACTTCCTTAAAATGGTTTTTGCTCTACAATTACTAAATTAGCTCTACAATGCCTCGTCCTCAGAAGTCCTGAAGTTTTGTCATCCTATGAAGTTTTCGTCAAACATACGAGGGATCCTATCTTCTTCGCTGTTCAGCTTGTACAGTCGGTCACAAAAGTATTCAAACACCGGAACCCATTCAGGAAATATACTTTTCAGGTGGGGGGGAAACAAAACTTCAGCTAATCTTGGCTAGACGAGGAAACAAAATGGCCGTTCAAACCAATTTTAGTTCGACAAGGAAACTGGTCGTTCAAATCAATTTTGGTTCGACGAGGAAACAAAATGGTCGTTCAAATCCATTTTGGTTTGACGAGAAAACAAACAGGTTGTTCAAATCAACTTTGGTTCGACGAGGAAACAAAAGGGTCGCTGAAATCCATTTTAATGAGACGAGGAAACAATAGTCTCTAGCAGCATCTCCTTTTTCCATATTTGAATCTGTTACGACACACGTTTTAAAATCATGGGCCAGAATTATGTTTGGTTGTTAGTTCAATTCCAATAAAGAGTTCACGCTTCCGTATGACCGTCCGAAACAGCAAGGTTTTCCTGTAATCACGACCAAACTCATCCCAACATTGGGTAAAAGACAAACTTGTAAAGCTTGAAGAAAAGTCACTAGGGAGATACCGTTTTCCAATGATGGGAGAAAAATATATTCTTCAGAACTAGGGTGTATCGAAACACGTAGCGATTTAATTTGAAACACGGAATAAATGAGTCATCCTATTTTTTTAAACATGTCTAAATGGACCAATTTCTTTTCTTCCGTTTCATTACGTCGTTTTCATGTTGCCTCTAAAAAAATTTCCCGGAGAAGCCCTTTTCATCTTGGAACCATTCAGAAATCCGCTATGAAGAAGCATTCACATAGACCATGTTTGTTTTTCTGGTCATAAAATATTTAGAATATCAGACATAACCATGTGGAAGAGTATTCTTTATAGGGATCATCAACATCTTATCCACTATGAGAAAGCTTTATCCAGGTGAAGGAGATGTTATATCTTGAGCAGCACTCGCTGATCTGAAGCGAAAGGCCAACTGCTTATATAGATAAGCCATTCATTTCGAAAGTGAAAGCGACCGGGAAAAATTTTCTCAGAGGAAATCTGAAACGCATATTAAAATTTAATGATATCTTACTTTTCCAATGTTAACCTATGGGAAAATGAAAAAGCAAGACATCAGTTTTAAAACAAACATTTTTTTTAATATGTGTTTCAGATTTTCTCTGGTAAAATTTTTCCCAGTCTGTTTCACTTTACCATTTTCATTTTCAAATTGAATCACTTATAAACGGTTGTTGTTTTGCTTCAGATCAGCGTGTGCTGTTGAAGATGCAACATCCTAGATAAAGGGCTCTTCATAGCAGTTAGGATATTTTTGAATCATTTTCCCTTCGACATGGTTTTGGAATTTTGATAGATATTGTATAGATTTTTTCTTTGTTGGCTGTTGTATTTGTATTGGGTTGGCTACTGGATTTGTATTGGGTTGACTATTGGATTTGCATTGGGTTGGCTATTGGAATTGTATTGGGTTGGTTTTTGTGTTTGTATTGGGTTATGTTTGTGTTTTGTTTGGCAAATTTTCCTGTCATTAATTTCTTTTTATTATGATTCTTTTGGAACCTGGAGTGGATGAGATGTTTATGAAGGATATATATTTTACGATTCTCCCCGAAAATTTCTTCAGAAAATGGAATGTATCTCCAACCTTTAAGATTCCTTTTCCAACCCAAAACGGATTGGAAGATGATGATGAAATTTCAGATGTTGGTAGATTTTTGTGATCGTGAACGGTGGCATGAGAAACCAATTACGTCAACGGTATTTCCCCCCAAAGTGTATTAGGAAATTGGATCCGACCTTTGGGACCCAAATCAATCGGGAAGAAATATAAATTTTTAATTCTGTTGACTAAAAAGAAGGACCCTGATGATGAAATTCGGGAGAAGTCTCAAATCTGAAACAGACAAATCTTTTGAATACCTCAACGGTGTTATTGAAAATGGAAATATGTAAACACTTCTCAAACTTCAACGGTTTCGCAAAGGATGAGGAGTACAGATAAATGATGGGATCCAGTAAAGAAAGCTTGCCTTTTTAAACACATTCAAGATAATTTGACCTCTTTTTCACTGTTTTAAAACCAATAAGGAGAAGGTATGCCGTCGCGAACAATAAAAATGGATTGGTGAACCGTGGCGTTTCCCCCAAAATGGATTCGCCCCAAAACGGACCCTGATGATGAAATTTCAGATGTCAGGAGATTTTTGTGATTCCGATAAACAGACCGTTTCTCAAACCTTTTACGAATCTGCTTTGCGAATGACGAGCTCTTAAGGGAAACCATTCACAAACCTCCAATGAAGAGCCGCATTTTGCCAAAAGAGTCACAAAATATATAGAATGACAATCAAATTTCCAAAACCACGTCCAAGAGTGTTATCTGAAAAGAAACGATAGAAATCCTTCACGAATCCGCCGCATTTTTCCAAAACTGTCAAAAATATATAAAATCCAATTTCCAAAACCACGTTAAAGATTATTCTCTGAAAGGAAACCATTCACAAACCTGCTGTGAGGAGCAGCATTTTCCCAAAAGAGTCACAAAATATATAGAATAATGACAAAATTTCACGTTCAAGAGTATTCTCTGAAGGAAAACCTAATGGTTTTCCACTATGAGGTCGCCTTTTCCAAAAGAGCCATAAAATATGTAGAATAGCAATCCATTTTATTCAGGTGAAGGAGATGTTGCATCTTCAGCTGCATTCGCTGATCTGAAGCGAAACTCTAACTGTTTATATAGAGAAGAGATTCATTTCGAAAGTAAAAATGCTAAAGTGAAAGCGACTGAGACAAATTTCTCAGAGCTTAGAGAAAAAATTTCTAATAACTAAAAAAAAAATTGTCTAAAAAATGGTGTCTTACTTTTCCAATGTTAACCTACGGGAAAATGAGAAAGTAAGACATCATTTCTTAAACAAATTTTTTTTAATATGTGTTTCAGATTTTCTCAAAGAAAAATTTTCCCAGTCTCTTTCACTTTACCATTTTCACTTTCAAATTGAATCGGTTATCACAAACGGTTGTTGTTTCGCTTCAAATCAGTGCGTGCTGTTGAACATGTAACATCCTGAATAAAGTGTTCTTCAAAGCAGGTAAGATATTTATGAATCATTTCTACTGTTTTCCCTTCACAGATTCGACATGGTTTTGGAATTTTGATAGATATAGTATATACTTTTATGCTTCTTTTGGAACCTGGATTTCTTATAGCGGATTAGATGTTTATCAATGACTACTGTATATATTTTACGATTCTTTTCAAAACCTGGATCAAGAATTTATTATAGCCGATCCAACGTTTCTCTTTAAAACTTTGACATAACGACTATTGTGTATATTTATAATTCTTTTGGGAAAATTGGATCAAGACAACCGATTTATGGTTTCTGTTCAGATATGATAACCATTATATATATTTTATGATTCTTTTCGAAAATGTGTCCCGAATTTATTGTAACCGATTCATCGTTTCCCCTCAAAACTTCGACATAATGACTATTGTGTATATTTATGATTCTTTTGGAAAAATGTGGTCCAGATTTATTATAACCAATCCAGCGTTTCTCTTCAGACATCATTTTGATAACCATTATATATATTTTGTAATTCTTTTCGAAAATATGGCCCGAATTTATTACAACCGATCTATCGTTTCTCTTTAGACATGGTTATATATATTTTATGATTCTTTTCGAAAATGGGTCTCGGATTTATGATAACCGATTCATCGTTTCCCCTCAAAACTTCTACATGATGACTATTGTATATATTTTATGATTCTTTTCGAAAATGTATTTCTTATAGCATATAAGATGATTGTGAAAGTTTTTCCTTCATCTGCAACATGGTTCTCAAGAATGGAATTTTACGAGTGATGCCTTCAGTAAAAGAATAATTCCATTTCCCTTGAAACGAATTAGCTCTCGATTTTCCAAAACATGGGAAGACACAAAATGTCTTCTTTCTGTAAGTTAATAAGGAGGGTCATTTTGGATTTGGTTGCGAAATATTTTCGTAAGAATTTAAAAATTATACTGGGAAGACACAAAACGTGTCTTCTTTCTGTAAGTTAATAAGGAGGGTCATTCTTGGAGTTGGCTTAAAAATATTTTCGTAAGAATTAAAAAAACTCTCATCCTAATAACTTATTACCTTTTATATTAAGACGCACTGTGTGTTTTTTTTTGGTGTCTTCTTCATTCAACCTTCTACACTTAACATTCTGCCGTGTTTTCTCAGAGAGATTTTTCGCTTTCAGAAGGAATTGTTTATCTATAATAGCCTTTCAAGTTTCACTTTAGAGATCAGATCAGTTGTTAAAGACAGCATGGTCTGGATTATTTTGCGACTTAAAACGAATTTGGAAGAAATATAAATTTTTAATTCTGATGACTAAAAAGAAGGACCCTGATGATGAAATTTCAGATGTCCCGTTTCTCAAATCTGAAACGGACATGGCAAACAAATCTTTTGAATACCTCAAAGGTGTGGTTGAGCGTGGACACAGAAATCTATAAACACTTCTGAAACTTCAACGGTATGGTTTGAAAACGGAACATGGTCTTTGAACACTTCTCAAGTCCTCAAGAAATTGGACTACTAACGTGTTTAAAAACTTTTTATTAAGTGAAACACAAAAGAATGGGAGGGCTCTTTCCAGGCTTCTTCAACAGCACAGAGTGATTTGAAGCGAAATTCGGATTCCTTAAGTAGATAAGCATGTCTTAAAAAATTCCGAATGTCTAATCGATCGAGTCGACTGGAAAATTTTCCCAGAGAAAATCTGAAACACATATTTAAAAAAATACTTTTTGTTAAATGACTTCCTTTTTGGTTTGATGACTTCATAAAAACTTTTTGTCTAAAAAATGATGCCTTACTTTTCAGAGGCTAACCTATGGGAAAATGAAAAAGTAAGACATCATTTTTTAAACAAAAAGTTTTTTTAGTTCTTAGCCAGAGATTTTTATCTTAGAAAAATTTTCTCAGCCAGTAAGACTCGACTATTTCTTTCACAATCATCTCAGCGTTCTCTATAAAAGCATTCAAACTTTCAGTTTAGAGTTCACATAGCGACGCGCTCTTGTAGTTGCCTTACATCTGGAAAATGCTTCCTATCTTCATGGACGATGTTGCAAAGATTGGTTAAAATTGACTGACTAGAAACGATGATGGATTTTAAGAATGATACACGATGTTGTAAAGAATATTTTTCAATGAAACCTAAATGAAGGAATAGTCAATACATTACTAGACCATCTGAAGGACTCAGCCGCCAGGAAAAAGTGAACTAGAAATTATGATTCTATTCAAAACCAATAAAACGGAGAGGAATTCCTTTTCAATGGGGGTCAAAAATTTAGAATGGCCAGCTTTTCTATCTGTCACGAGAAATCAATTCATAATGACTAGCTTTTTCCATGGATGTGGTCCCAAAGGATTGAGAAACGGTCAATCCTTTGGGGGTGTCTGCCGTTTCGGGATCATCCTGGAAAAGCAATTAGTAATGGCTTATCTGAGGACTTAAAAAAACCAATAAAATGTTAAAACCAATAAAAGGGCTCCCTTTTCAATAGGCCTGATCCAAAAAATACCTAATGTTTCTACACCTGGATTAAAAAGATGGTGGACCACCGGGATCGCCCTTTATAAGGTCCCGCCTTATTCGTATGGTTAGCAGAGTTCCCAACGAAGGCGTTTTTCATGTCTATCCAAAAAATACCTAATGTCTCTACAACCTGATGATGAACGTGAACGGTGGGACCTCAGCGATCTTGTTGAATCTATAAACACTTCTCGAGTCTCAAAGGAGCATGAAATCTTCTCAAGGTGTAAACTGATCATGATCTGTAAACACTTCAAAGGTATGGTTTGAAATGGAATGGTTCTAACCCCTCAATGGTATGATACACCTATAAATCTTTGAACAGTAGGATATAAATTGGAATATAAATCTTTGAACGGTATGATTTCCTATAAACGTTTGAACGGTATCATTTAATGCAAACCCATAAATTTTCCCTCTTACCTTTCTTAAACTTCAGCGGCAAACAAATCTTTAAACGGTGTTTTTGGAATGCGGGTGTGATTTATATTCTCCTAACTAAAAAGGAGGACCTTTTAAGCTCATGCCTTCATGATCAACATACTCAACCGAGAAGTTCTAGTGTCCAAAAAATTTC
>KK120071.1:379008-451520 GCA_000611955.2 Stegodyphus mimosarum | reverse complement strand
CGAACTAAAAAAGTCATGGACCACCCTTCAAAAGGTTCCACCTATTGCCTTAGTGGTCGACCGAGAATTAAAAAAATACCTAATGTCTCTACAACCTGATGATGAACCACCAGATGTATGGAAGACTTACTTTTCTTACAAATGAACGATGGAAACAAATCTTTTGAATACCTCAATGGCAGAGAAACGTTTCGTTCAAAGAACCCGCTTTGATCGCTAAGAGATGGAGGGTTTCTTCTTAAAGAAAAACAGGAGAAAGTCTTGCCGACTGGGTCTTAGAGAAAATTTGAAACATATCGAGGTCTTTAACAGCAAGCACTGATCTGAAGCTTCTTAAAAAGTATATGTAATCAAAATTTCAAAGCTGTAAAGCGAAGTAGGAAAAAAACAACAGAAACCAGTCCCAAAGATGGCTATGAAGAATTCGGGTTACTGACGTTCTAAAATATATAATGTTAAGTCCAAAGATGTAACGCGAACCGAGGGAAAACACAACCGTTCATGAAGTCTGCTGTGAGAAATCCAAATCACCGATCTGAAGCGAAACAGCAACTGTTTATACAGATAAGCAAATCATACTGAAACGGGAGAAATCTAAAACACAAATGAGTAAGACACAAAACGTGTCTTCTTCCTGTAAGTTAATAAAGGAGGATCGTGTTGAATGAGGCTGGAAAATATTTTTCTTAGAAATCTGAAAAAAAGTATACATATTATATAATATATATGCTTTAACTTAATACCTTTCAGGTTAAAACATAGAGTGTCTCTTTTTGTGTCTTTTCCCATGTCATTTTCTATATGTTCTCCAACGCCTTGTGAAACATTTTTACATGAAATGGGTTGATCAGAGAGGGATTCAAGCGAAACAGGAAAAAAAGTTGAATTCAATAGTTTTAACAAATGCCATGTCAGCACGGGTCTTAAAAATATATGTAATGGGAATAAAAATTTCAAAGCTGTAACCCGAGAAAAACAACAGAAACCATCCACGAAGTCTGCTATCCAGGTCAGCACGCACTCTAAAATTTATAATGGTAAGTCCAAAGATGTAACGCGAACCATATGTCGAAGAGTATTGTTCTTTGAAGGGAACCACTCACAAAGATGGCTATGAAAAATTCAGGTCAGCACGCAGTGACCTAAAGTGTTTTAAAATATATAGAATGATAATCAAAATTTCAAAGATGTAACGCGGGAAAGACACAACCACTCCTGAAGTTTGCTATGAGAAACAGCAATTGTTTATACAAATAAGCGATTCATACTGAAACGGGAGAAATCTAAAAGACAAATGAGTGATCCACAGAACGTGTCTTTCCCCTGTAAGTTAATAAGGAAGATCACTTTGGATGAGGCTGGAAATTATTTGTCTCACAAATCTGAAATAAAATCTGTAGATATATTGTATTATATAATATATATATACTATATATATTAATGGGTTTTGTTGCTCACTCATTTGTCTTTTAGATTTCTCCCGTTTCAGTATGAATCGCTTATCTGTATAAACAGTTGCTGTTTCTCATAGCAGACTTCATGAGTATAATACACTCTTAGACAAAAAAAAAACGACGCACCGAGAAGATATAAAGCAAATTGGACACAAATTAATATGCATACAGGTTTCGACGGAAAATGCAAAATTTTACATTTTGCCTGCCAATGAATGAACTGTTGACGCTACAGCGCATCTGATCTGCGCAACTGGCAGGATATTTAAGAGGAGAAATTACGATTCCAGGTCATAAATTCTTCACGAATTTAATTCCGTGTACTCTGGTAGACAGTAACTATGCCTCGCATACAGGCGCTCGAACGAAATGCGCAGATGTCAATTTGAGAGAGGTCGTGTAGTTGGGCTCAAAGAAGCCGGTTGGTCTTATCGGCGAATAGCTCGACATTTGAGCAGGAGCGATGCCACCATTAGACGATGTTGACAGGAATGGGTGAACATGGCCGCACACAGCGTCAAGAAGGAAGCGGTAGGCCTAGAGAAACGACAGACCTTGAAGACCGAGCAATCGTCAAAGCGGCACTTATAGCCCCAGTTGCATCATTATCGTAGATTGTGCTTGCAACTAGAGCTTCAGTGACCGCAAGGACCATTCATAGACGGCTCACAGAAAGGGGGCTGAGGTCCCTGCGCCCCTTGCGCCGACTACCATTGACCTCTGTACAACGTCAAGCCCGTTTACAGTGGTGTCGGGTTCATTCGCACTGGAATGTCACTGACTGGAATAGAATAGTCTTCAGTGATGAATCCCGCTTTGAACTGAGCTCCGATGACCAGCGAAGGCGAGTCTGGGGATGCCCCGGACAGTGGTGGGATACCAACCTGACTGTCTTCCGGCAGACAGGCCGACAACCAGGAGTGATGGTTTGGGGTGCCATTTCATTTCATAGTAGGACCCCTTTAGTTGTCATACGTCGCAACCTTACAGCACAGCGGTACGTCGGCGAAGCTCTAAGGCCCGTTGTGTTGCCCTTCATGTCACGCCAACCTGGGCTTACATTTCAGCAATATAATGCCCGCCCCCACACTGCACATGTTTCTACTGCTTGCCTTAGTGCTTGCCTGACATTACCTTAGCCAGCAAGGTCGCCGGACCTCTCTCCTATTGAGCACGTTTGGATCATTATGGGCAGGACATTCCAACCAGCTCGGGATACTGACAATCTAACGCGGCAGTTTGACAGAATTTGGCATGATATCTCTCAGGAGGACATCTGCAACCTCTATCAGTCGATGCCAAGCCGAATAACTGCTTGCATAAGGGCCAGAAGTGGACAAACGCGTTACTGACTTTTTCACTTTGTGAAGCTCTGTCACTTCAATAAATCATCCAATTTTTCTCAAACTGTAATCATCCAATTTTTCTCAAACTGTTGTTTTTCTGTACATGTCCATCACTTCTACCGATTTTCGTCCCATTCGCATAACTCCTTCTTGGTGAGTCGTTTTTTTTGTCTAAGAATGTTTACATATATTATATATACCTTAACTTAATACCTTAATACTTTTTAGATTAAGAAATATAGTGTGTCTTTTTTGTGTCATCTCCATTGAATTTTCTACAATGTGATTTTTTTCTGTATCTGCTCCAACGTTTCATGAAAATCTCAATGAAATGGGTTGATCAGAGAGAGAGAGAAAATTCTTTGAAGGGAAACGGAATAGTTGAATTCTATTGCTTTGACCGATACAAGGTCAACGCGCACTGATCTCAAGCGTCCTAAAAATATGGTAATAAAAATTCTAAAGGTGTAACGGAAACCACGTCGGTGAGTATTCTTTGAAGGAAAAAAACACACTTTCCTAGGTATGCTGAGATTTATATAATATTTACCATTTAGATTCCAATAGCATGGGATTCATTATAATGTTATACGTTTCGTTCAAAGAATTCTTCATGACATCTTCAACAACCCGCATTGATCGCTAAGAGATAAAAGGCTTCTTCTACAGAAAATGAGGCTGTACCTACTCAAAGAAAAAAATCTGAAACACATATTCAAAATAAACAGTAACCAAAATGGGAAAACATAAATCGGTTGGGAAACAATTTTTTCAAAGCTGAGAGAAAGTATCTGAACAATTAGAATCTTACCGACTGGAGAAAATATTTCTCAGAGCTCGGAGAAATCTCCGAGTGAGAAGGAAAATATTTTTGGATTTCTCAAAAGAACCTTTCCAGGACTTCTTCGACAGAGTGATTTGAAACGAATAGTAAACACCATTTCATGTCGAAGAGTATTCTTTATAGGGATTCGCTATGAGGCACTATTTCCAACAGCCCTATCGAAGAGTATTCTTTATAAGGATCATCCACATCTTATCTGTTATGACGGAGCTTTTATCCAGGTTGGGGAGATGGTGCATCTTCAACAACACACGCTCATTTGAAGCGAAACAACTGTTTACATAGATAAACGATTCATTTCGAAAGGGAAAATACTAAGTGAAAGCGACTAGAAAAATTTTCTCAGAGAAAATCTGAAACACATATTAAAAAAGAACTTTTTGTTAATTTAATTGATGTCTTCTAGACATCATTAAGTATTGTTGTGAGTTTTAATTTTCCCATGTTAACCTATGGGAAAATGAAAAAGTGAAGCATAATTTTTTAGACAAAAGGTTTTTTTTTCCAATATGTGTTTCACTTTACCATTTTCACCTTCAAAGTGAATCGCTTATCTATATAAATGGTTGCTGTTTCGCTTCAAATCAGCGAGTGTTGTTGAACATGTAACGTCCTGAATAAAATGTTCTTCACAGCAGGTAAGATATTTATGAATCATTTCTACTGTTTTCCCTTCACAAATTCGTCATGTTTTTGGAATTTTGATAGATATTGTATAATTTTTTATGATCCTTTTGAAAACAGGATTTCTTATAGCGGATTAGATGTTTATCAATGACTGCCGTATATATTTTACGATTCTTTTCGAAATCTGGATCAAGAATTTATTACAGCCGATCCAACGTTTCTCTTCAAACCTTTGACATAACGGCTATTGTGTATATTTAAGATTCTTTTGGAAAAATGTGGTCCAGATAAAGAATTTATTATAAAGGATAAGATGTTCATCATTTCTCTTCAAAATTTCGAGATGATGACTATTATATATATTTTATGATTCTTTTCGAAAATGTGGTCCGCATTTATTATAACCGATAAGATGTCCATCACTTCTCTTCAGACATGATTTTGATGACCATTATATATATTTTATGATTCTTTTCGAAAATGTGTCCCGAATTTATTATAACCGATAGGATGTAAATTGTTTCCCTTCAGACATCATTTGGATAACCATTGTATATACTTTATGATTCTTTTCGAAAATGCGGTTTCTTATAGTATATAAGATGTTTGTGACCGGTTTTCCTTCAAAGAATACTCTCCGGCATGGCTCTCAAGAACGGACTTTAAATATACTTTACGACTGCAACCTGATCATAGAAATGCCTTCAGTAAAAGAATCATTCCATTTCACTTGACCAATTCGCTCTCCACTTTCCTAAGTATACTTAGATTTATATAATACTTGCCATTCAGATTCCAATAGCGTAGATTTATTATAATGTCACAGTAAAACGTTTCGTTCAAAGAATTCTCAAAGAAACGGATTGTTCAAAGAACCCGCTTTGATCGCTAAGAGATGGAGGTTTTCTTCTTAAACAAAAACTGAGAAAAAATCTGAAGCACATATTAAAATCAAAATGAGAAAGTCTTGCCGACTGGGAGCTCAGAGACAATCTGAAACATCTCCAGGTCTTTAACAGCCTTAAGCGTCTTAAAAATATATGCAATCAAAATTTCAAAGCTGTAATACGAAAAACAACAGAAACCACTCGCAATATAAAAAATTCGGCTCACTGACGCTCTAAAATATAGAATGTTAAATCCAAAGATGTAACGCGAACCGGGGAACCGTTCACGAAGTCTGCTGTGAGAAATCAACGATTTGAAGCGAAACAGCAACTGTTTGTACAAATAAGCAAGTCATACTGAAACGGGAGAAATCTAAAACACAAATGAGTAAGACACAAAACGTGTCTTCTTCCTGTAAGTTAATAAAAGAGTATTTCTTACAAATCTGAAAAAAAAAATCTGTTTATGTAATATATTATTTTATATATATACCTTAACTTAATACCTTAATACCGTTTAGATTAAGAGATACAGTGTGTCCTTTCTGTGTCTTCTCCATTGAATTTTCTACCATGTGATTTTTTTTTGCTATATCTGCTCCAACGTTTCCTGAAAAACTCCCGCTTTATTCGTATGGTCAGCACCAAGACTGCTATCCAAAAATACCTAATGTGTCACCAACCAAATGTCTCAAACCTGAGCAGTATCAAACCTCAACGATGTTGTTGGAAACAAGTCCATAGGGTTTGAAACGGAGCTCTGAACGAACGAGTGAGATGGAAAATATTTTTTGATTTCTCAAAAGAAACTTTCCAGGACTTCTTCAATAGAGTTATTTGAAAGGAATAGTAAACACCATTCCTTGTCGAAGAGTAATCTTTATAGAGATCCGCTGTAAGGCCATGATGGTTTTTTATTTATCCATTATGATAGAATCACAATTTCCAACAACCCCGTCGAAGAGTATTCGTTATAAGGATTACCCACATCTTATCTACTATGTCGAAGATTTTATCTAGGTTGGGGAAATGAGTCATCTTCAACAGCACGAGCTGATCTGAAGGGAAATTGGGATTGCTTAAATAGATAAGCACAAGTTCATTTTAACAAATTTGTCACATCTTACCGAGTGGGAAAAATTTCTCAGAGCTTAGAGAAAAAATTTCTGAGAACTAAAAAAAAGTTTTGCTAATTTAATGATGTCTTCAAGACGTCATTAAATTAACTGAATAGCCTTGACCCAAGTTCAAGATCAAAGGCCTAACCTTATGACATTGAACTTTGATCAAGGTCATACAGTTAGTTTAATAATGTCAGAAGCATCATGATGGCAGCATTATGGTGTGGGCTGAAACTTCAATAGGATATCGCGCCGGATTGCATATCTTTAAAGACGGTTTTATGATTGCTATGCTTTAGTTTGAATAGGAAAGATTTTTATGAATTGTAGCTGTAGGAATTGCACAGTTACCTTTAATTTTCTTTGCTTTGCATAATTTGAAAATAAAATTGATTCTATGTTAGATATTGGAATCTTAATACTAAGATCTAGAATTTCAGCTTTGTAATAAAAGGCTTTTCAAGAAAATCTTGGGGAAAGAACTGAAATTTTACTTTTAAATTTATACGTATACAAGCTAATCCATTCATTCGAAATTCCATTTAAAAACCGCCCATCGGTGCATGAGAAGTAAAATGGCTGAGTGATGGTACTTTTGATTAAGATAGTACCTCCTATCAGCGGGCTGGCTGCATCGAAATTTTCGTGGTTTTTTCCATATGTGATGCAAATACAAACCAGTTTCTCTTGAAGCGTCCTGTACGAAAGCGTCTGTCTCAGACAGAATAGCCCTCAAGTAGTTTGCTATAATATATATAATCTAATGTAACCCCTTACAAAAACTTAAGTACTCTTGATAACAACATTTGATTCTTTATTTTCACACTTGTTTATACAGGAAAGTATTCATATGATATTTAATATTGCCTATTTTATAATTAAGTATCACATTAAAAATTCGTCACTTAACTAAAATTTCTGGCTCCTTTGCTCTAGTATAAATGAATATCGGTTCTTGCAAAACATATCCAGAAATAAATATTCCAGACAAAATAGCACGCAATATATATCATAACAACATAAATGAGAAAAAGGAGCGAAGTTCGGGAGAAACGACGTTCGGTGCAGTCGGTGTCACCGACAAAAGAGCTGAGATATAACGAATGGCAAGTTCCATAGCAGTTCTTTTAATAGCAGCTGTAGGAATGTACAACCTTCTTCCATTCATTTAAGAAACAAATTATTCCTTTCGTTGATATCGGATTTCTAACTTGGCAAGTCTTAATTGTGAATAAATTAGGTTAAAAGAATTGACGTCTCCAATTAAAAATTAACTCTAATTGGGAATTAACCTTCTGGCAAATATCGGAATGTAGCATGGTGATAAGTCACGTTGAAATATCTTTGCAAAGGTTTTGCATAATGGCACAATCTTACATTTTAAAATTTACGTTCGATGAAGTACTTCAATGAATTCATCATTCCATCAATAGGAATTCTGATACCATCTGTAGTAAAAAGTCATCAAAACATTTATTTGTAAGCGTATTTTACGGTTTGTGGGATATGTTGAGGTCCTATTGATTCCCCCGTGATTTTACTACAACGTTAGATGAGTAACAATGAACATATAAATGAATTTCCTCGCTGAAAAATACCCAAGGTTGTATTTTTCCCCCACAATAATCGATTTTGTTACATTTCACGCGTCAAAAGTTGTTTTTTAATTGGCTTTCTCGCCTTCCGATTAGCAGTGAGAAGTTTACGCCGCACACCTGACATATGACTATCAATACGAATAGATAACGGATTAATTTGGTTAAAATAACACAATGAGTAACGATTACTAGCGTAGTTACGCAACAAGAATCAAAACCAGTGCCGGATTTCTGCCTAGGCCTACAAGGCCCCGGCCTAGGGGCCCCAATAGTGGAATCTTTCCATAAGCTCACGTAATGTAACTATAGTAACATAGACTGTATTATTCTGAATTCTGATGTTTATTAAAGTCGATTAAAATTACATGTTCTGTGCTAGTGCATTTAATATGCTAAATTTCCAAAATAGCTTCAAGATGGTGGGGGACCCAAATGTCAAGCGCCTATGGACCCTGCGTCTCTAAGTCCGGGCCTGATCAAAACGCTGCAAAATTTACAGCCATTACGCTGATTCATGTTGTTTAACTTCTCCAATAAAACAATGGATTACTTTTAACCCTCCGAGCGTTACGGGTTTAGCCCTGAAATTTCAAAGTTCCTCAGAATTTAATGAATAAATTTTATTTTCTTAATTATAGTTAAAAAATGATTCTTTCATTTTGTACCTTTATTTTTTTCTTCCAATATACATCCAAAGTGAAATCAGATACAATAAAAGCTGACAGAAATTTTCATGTGTAATGAATAAGAATGCCGGCCTTCGATACGGAACTTTCCGTCCATAACGCTGAGAGGGATTTGCTAGTTTTTATCGGATCAATAATGCTATTCCCGTGTAGAAATTGGTCAGATTTAGAAGTTATTTCTTTTTTTTTCCACATTTGCCCTTCCTATCTGGAGAAAATGATCCAGTTTCATTGTGAATCTTCATAACCCGAGAAATGCTCGATCTTCCAACAACAGGCGCTAAAGCAATATTTCTTATAGTTATGGATGTGTACTGTCTAGTGCAATATTCTTTATTCTCTTTCTAGGCAATATATTCCTTTTTAGTACACTAAAATGAATGAATGCAAAACGTATTTAAAAAATATGCAAAAGTAACTTCCTCCTCTCTAATTTTTTGCAGGTATGCTTAAAAATACTTAAAGATGGCGGTAAAAATTTTATAGATTATAATTCAAAATATTTTTCGAAAAATTTATAAAAATTATTTAAAAATATGAGTTTAGAAAATAAATCATAAAAATGTACTATTTGGAATGAAATGTACTATTTGGATTTTATTTGGAATCAACCTAAATTTCGAAATGTGAAAGAAGGAATCGAGTAAGTTTAATAAAAAAAACATATTATAAAATATATATCAAATTTAATTAACACTGAGGAGCTAAAATTTTGCGAGCTTATTTTTTAAAAACTACTCGTGCGGTTTTTACAAAATTTGACAGTTTGGCATAACTCGAGTAGTAGAATCGAAATATGGAAAAACATTTCATGTCATTTCAAAAAAAGTCCGATTTTGTGTCAAAATACCTATATTAGAACAACGCTATATATAAATCTGATACATATCCTAAGTCGCGCTTTCGAGACATGAAAAACGCAATTTGAATTTTGTCAATTGGTCCAGTAAAATGGGAGATAAAGAACTGCCCCAATTTTCTTTTTTCCCCCCGCAATGTACCTTTAAGTAATGTTACATATGATTCAGCCCGTATTTTATTCCCATAGAAAATGTGTGGGATATGTTGGAAAGGCGCATCCGACAGCACTCTCCTCTTCCAAGTTCTAAAAAGCTGTATAGCAGAATGCACTACAGAAGAAGCCTGTAGGCTTGATGTCAAAACGAATCAGAGCCGTTTTCCGTGCAAAAGGTGGTAAAATAGAATATTGATCTTGGGTTCCTAATTCATTGATTAGTGTGCGTATCATCACATGCTATTTTTCTTTGCCATATTTTGCCATTTGTTTTTAGTACGATGACTATATAATTTGAAAATTACCTAATGACGAAGAGGCTGATGTAAAGTTCCTTCAGGACAAAAGAATAATTCATGGCAATCGACTTTGTTCTCAAAATCATTCAATGAAGTTAACTTTTTACTCAAATAAAGCTTCCATATGGCATTGTTATGTACGTTCTTGATGTAGGAAAAAAATTAAGAACCAAAACATGGTTGAAGTTTCGAGTCTTTCTTTCTTCGGTGCCTTTCGTTTTACTTATCTGTGGTGTCAGGAATTCACGTCGATTAATTTTTGCCAATTTCAATTAGAAATCAACCATAATACTGCAGTAGATTGGAATAACTGCTTTAGGGAGGTATGTGCAAATAGTTTGATGTCTCGTGAAAGAAATAAATTCAGTGGAGCCAACTAAATCGTAGAAATAGACGAGACTTTTCACAAAAAGAAAAAACAACGTTGGATGTGTTCTTCCGGAACAATGAGTATTCAGTGGTTTGTGCCGGAAAAACAAAGAATGTTTTATGGTTGCCGTTCTCGATTGTTGGGCAACAACACTGATGATCGCCATTCAGGAAAACATTGTGGATAACAATATTATTTTTCAGACTTCTAGAAAGGATATAAGAAAGAGGAATTAAGAAATGCTGGGTATGAACATTTCATTGCTAATTATAGTTTTGCAAACCCTGAAACCGGATGCCATACTTTGAAGCGATTGCGGGGTAGTGCTAAATAGAGAAACAAAGGTCAGCGAGGCACTGCTCGTCACTGTTTAGAGTCATATTTGACAGAATTTATGTGGCGTCGGTTATATTCAAAAACAGAAATTTTTTCTATAATACTGAATATTTGTAATTTTATGCCACTTGTTTAGATTGAATTTTCTTTTATTTTGTTATTTTCTATTTATATGTAGAATATTCTTTATGTCAACTGTTTAGATTAAATTTCGTTTTGTTTTATTTTTATTTATGTATAGAATATTCTAGATTAAAAAATTAAAAAGAAAAATTTCCTTTCTTTAAGAATTATTGAATTAAAAAATATTACTTTGTAACCGAAGTAATTTTTTTTAGTCTTTTGAACTCTATTATTATTTCAAAATTTTAAACCTGGCAATAATTGGTGGCCAAAAAAGAAAGTGGCGCATTTTTACCTGACACCGCTCTAACGGAATAATACCCCACAAAGTAATGAAGAAGCATGCCTACATTTGAGGTACAAATTTATCACCTCTATTCTTATTATTAAATAACCCGTCTGTCTGTATATATACATATATGTATGTATGCATGTTCTTCGCATTTTGGAAAAACAGCAGCACTTAGAGGTATCAAATTTTGAATACAAATAGTCCTCCACGTGCATCTCGTTCAAACATGTCGAAGCTCGAATTTTCAACTTAATTTTTTCTTTCCTTATTTATTTCATGTTTCTTGAGAAGTTAATGAATTTTTGATTAACAAACTCAACGTGTTGCAGCGTGGATTAAAAGCGATGTGTTGCCACTGCTCGAAATAAAATGGTCTGTGCCAGAGCTGGTTTATGAGCCCCGCAACAACCTCTGTTGCGGGGCCCCCAAGCTTGAGAGTGGCCTACGTTATGTGTAAATATTAATAAATTAGCCTGAAATCTAGTAATTCTCATTGAACCAATACCTTTGTGTCTTAAATTTTTGAAATTTTACATGACCTGCAATTCTAATTCAGAATTTAAAAGCAACACCTCAAAACTCGCAGCTGCAATTATTTTGTCAGAATGTTTAGAATTTTATAATCGAATCGATGTTGCTCCTCACTTTTTGCAATGGTCTGGCTGATGTGTCTCCGTAAACGACTTTCATTGCCGCCAGCGAATTGAAAGATCACCAAAAATCCGATAAATGTTTTCACAGTATCAGTATAAAAAACCGAACAAGTTATCCATACAAACGAGACAATCGTAAATGTCTGATTTCTTCAGTTTGCTTTAGTGATTTCATATTTTCCTACTTTTTGATGTAAATATTTTCTCTTTTCCCTATATCTACTAATTTCTAATTGGAAAAGAGACAAATACACTCGTGTGCGAAATTAAGAAAATTTGCACATTATGTCGAATTTTAGAAAAACTAATGGAAAGATTCTAATGAAATTTGGTATGAATATATATTTATAACAGAAAAAGGGATGATGATGATGAGATTCAAAAGTCATTTTATGTATGCATGATTAACAGTAAAGCTCAGAGTGCTCATGATTATCAGTAAACCTCATGCCCAAAATCCAAGTTATAATATCGAACTGGAAATGAGTCTAATATGGGGTACTGTTCCCCCTCTCAAATAGATAGCTCTCGCAGCGTGATGGCATGCTTGACAAGAGGCAGTTGAGGAGATCCTGTGGCAGTCGATGCACTCCTGCAGTAAGGCACTTTTCAACTCCGGGATGGTTCTCAGAAGGGAATGGCCAGATGAAATTGCCTTCTCATGACTATCCCAGACATGTTATATAGAGTCAAGGTCAGGACATTTAGTTAGCCAATCCATGCGGCGAATATCCTCACTTTCCATGCAGTCGTCGATCAGCTGAGTCATATGTCGATGAGCATTGTTGTCCATTCACAGCAACCCAAAACCAACTGCATCTCTGAAAAGTCGAACATAGGGCTCTAAAATCTCTTCTGTATACCTCATAGCAGGCAGGGAGCTTTATTAAAAATGTGCAGGGGTTACAGCCTTCCGACGTAATGCCTGTCCAAACCATTCCACCTCCACTATAGTGACGATCCTTTCCCTGACGAGGAAAGGATAGTAAAGTGTTACAGGCTCTCTCCAAATGCAGAAGTGGCTTGGGGCACAGCGCTTCTCTGACGATGAGGAACTTAAAACTGCTATGAAAAGTTGGTGTAAGGGGTAGACGGCTGAGTTTTATGCAGAAGGGACTGGTAAGTTGGTAAAACGCTATGAAAAGTGCTTGAATGTACATGATGATAAAGTTGAAAAAGAGAGGACAACTGTACCTTTCAAACGCAAATAAAAAATTTCTTGAACACATGCAAGTTTTTTATTTACAGCGAAGCGGAGGTTAGTTTTCAAATTGCCCTCATACTATCTTCAGTGGCAAAAGAGGGATTACGTGGTATATCCATAATAGCAGTAGAAATCAAATTGAACGTTCGTTGGCCATTGAAAAGTTAAATAAAATATTTGCTTCTAAAGAAACATGAAATGTGAATATTTAAAAAGATCGGGGAAAAGTTATCTAAAAAGGAAAGAAATCAGGAAAAAATATTTATTATGTGATTTTATGTGACAAAATTATGAAGATAAAATTTATATGAAAAGTGATAAAAGTTAAATTAAAAAGTAAATCATACTAACTTCTATTTAAGCAAATGTGTGCAATATAGTATTTATTGTAAAACGAAAATGCATAGAAGAAGTGTGCTACAAAATAAAATGCATTCAGGTAAGCTTCATTTTTTATACATTTTAAAATTTCCCATATAAAAATTGCTAAATGTTTTGTTATTCTGAACTTAATGAAAACATACTAGACTTTTATGACATATTTAATTTTGCATTTTGCTTAATATTGTAAAAGTGCTATATTACATGTTTTCAATACATTTGTATTCTATTATTTCTGAAAATATTCAATAGCAAAAATTATTACATAAGGACTAATGAACTTTCGGAATAAAATGATTAGTGATAATAATTTACGTAACCTTCTAAAGAAACCATGCTGTAGAAAGCATAATATTGAAAGGGCCCCCATCTCCCAACTTGCGGAGGAGCCGAAACTACTTGAGCCGGGCACCACTGTGCTGCCTTTCCGCAAAGATCTTTCAAATTTGATCAACAAACTTGTCTAAACAAAAGCAAAGTTTACTATAGCCTTTAATTAGTCGAAACTGCATTATTTCCTTATATAATAAGCTACTGATCTATAAGATCATGTTGAGAAAAATTATCATATGCACCTAACCTGTATGAAGATTGCCTGCACTTTTAATATAAATGTCATTCAAAGAATCCAAAATACTATTTTATGACAACTAATAAATTAACGTTAGTTCATTAGAAACAAAGCGACTCATGACGAAACTGGAAAAAAAATAACTAGTGGCAATAAATTATATAATAGTCTGTAGAAACCTTCTCTGGAAAATACAATTTTGAAGAAGATCTCGTTGGGGTCCTCAAATCCTAACCAGTGAAAGGCCGCTAAATTAAGTAACCCTCTGAGCGGCCCGAGTTTTTGGATCTGTCTTGAAGACCTATATCTAAAGAGCCTTTATTAGCGTAATTTTTATATTTACCTATTTTAGACTCTATTTCCATAAACTTACACTCATTAAGATGACATTTATTTTATTAATAAAAATAAAATGCAAAATATGTTAAATTATAAGCTAGTATAATAACAAAAAAAGCAACAAAAAGTAAACTAAGTAACAAAAAATCTCATGACCCGGCAGAGCCAGCCATTAAACCGACCTGGCGTCATGTTAAACCTAATTCTGGCATTCAAGTACCATCCTAATTTCTCATAAAAAAAGTTGGCAGATAGATAGTGGAATTTAGTAGTCTGTTTTAAACAACATAGGACAAAAGTTTTCTGATGCAGAAATAAATTAATAATTCCTTTTCATTCTGTTATGTTAGTTAACTTCTCGTAGTAGCAGAACTGTCTACCAGTTTCCTAGCTCGAGATTTTATTACTGTAAATTAGATATGTCAAACTTGCAGCAAAGGGGCCAAATGTGACTTTGACTTACTGTTTTGCAGTCCTTGGTTACAGTAAAATCTTTCTTCTTCTTTGAGAACATCGGCTAACGGACAAATAGTTCTGTTCCCCGTTTGGTGGATAACTCTCCGAAGAAATCATAGATACACTAATGATAAAAGATTCATCCAGACTTTCTTACAAAACGAACAACATGTTTTATTAATATAACAAAGGAAATTAACCGATAAAACATTAATTAGAATCACGATGAATTACAATTACTGTAAGCAGCGCTCAACGTCTGCTTTCTTTCGCTGATAACACCTGCTCTGTCTCTATGTTTTTGAATAACCAACGTTCTTTTCTTTCTGATGTTGCCATCCCGGATAACAAAATCTTTTCCTTATTCATAATGGCTGATTCCTACTAGTCCCTCCACGAGAAGCACATTCGTCACCGTAGAGACAATGCTGCTCAAAGTTCAGTGAAAGAGTCTGAAAATACAGTAAAGGAAAAAAGCAGCAACACAGCTTCTAATTTAAAACAATGAAATACAAGTGAGAGCTCTAAAATATGCAGCTCCCATCATAATGATTTAATAAACACAATACTAACATAAAAATAAATGTGAAATCATATATACATATATCATATACACACTGTCAAAAGTTAATACTACAATATTAATTTATCACTGTTGGAAGTATTTTTTAATTTACGTTGTGAAATAGGCTTTCTTTATAATTTGATTTTGCTTATGAGTTGACTGTTAATCTTGATAAGGCATCAGCATTCCCATGTGAACTGCCTTTGCGGTATGTGACAGTCATATTGTAACGTTGTAATGCTAAGGCCCAACGAGACAGTTTAGCACCATGAGGCGCACTTTGAGTCAAATAGGTGAGGGGATTGTGGTCGGACACGATCTGTACTTTGGCACCGAAAATCCAAGTGTCAAATTTTTTCAAAGCTTCGATGACGCAAAACGCTTCTCTTTCGATGGTGGACCATCGTTGTTGACAAGGAGTTAGCTTTTTGCTAAAAAATGCTATGGGCATTTCTTTGCCATGTTCATCATTTTGAGCTAAACACGCTCCAATTGCAAATGCAGATGCATCTGTATAGAGTTGAAAGGGCTTGTCTATGTCCGGAGTATGTAGGGACGGCATTTTAATCAGCTCTTCCTTAAGTTTGTTGAAAGATGCCTCTGTATTAAAGTCCCACGGAATATTATTTGGAACGCTCTTTTTCGTAAGGTTTGTCAAAGGCAAAACTATTTCAGAAAAATTTGGGATATAATCCCTATAGTAACTTGCTAACCCTAAAAGACTTCTAACTTCTTTTTTAGTGGCCGGCTTAGACAGATTCCGGATAACTTCTACTTTCTCAGGATCTGGAGAGTGAGTGCCAGAACCGATTACGTGACCCAAAAACTTTACGTGACTCTTTCCGAAATCACATTTTTCTAGATTCGCGGTTAGACCTACGTTTCTCAGGGTCTGGAACACTTGGTCAATGTGATGGAGGTGATCATCCCATGTCTCAGAAAATATTGCCACATCATCGATGTATGAACGGCAGTATTTTTTATGGTGTGCAAGTACCTTATCTATGGATTTTTGGAAGGTACTTCCGGCATTTTTCAAACCGAAGGGAAGGACTTTCCATTGGTAATGTCCAGAATGAGTGACAAATGCTGTGTACGGTTTGGCTCGTTCTTTCATCGGGATTTGCCAATACCCCTTGGTTAAATCGAGAACGGTTATGAATTTGGCTTTTCCTATCTCAAAGAGTAAATCTTTAGCAATCTTCATCGGATAAGCGTCCGGAACTGTGAAGCTATTTAAAAGCCTAAAGTCTATGCACAGTCTAACACTGCCATTCCTTTTTGCAACACATACTACGGGATGTGCCCATTCACTGTCACTGGGTTCTATAAGATCCCATTCTAGCAGTTCTTTAATTTGGCGATCAACTTCATCTTGAAGCGAAACAGGCACACGATAAGGTCTTAATCTTTTTGGACTACAGTCTGCTGTAACCTTTATGTCATGACCATCGACATTGGCTTGGCCCGGCTTGTCACTAAAAACATCAGCGTAATATTTTAATATATCAAATAGTTCCTTGCGTTGGTAATGTTTTAAATTACCTTTCAAGTTCTGTAGTTGAGTCCAGATATCTTCGGTAGATTTATTCATAGGATCCGCTGGTGCATAATGAATATCCCCAAAGTCTTGATCTTGGTCAAAAATTACTCCAACGTGATCTACACGAGCAATATAAGGTCTTAACTTATTTATGTGGAGTTCTCTTATACTTCCAGTTTCCATTTCGACTTTGGCAGAGTGTGGCCTTGTAAGTTCGATTACAGTGGCTGGTCCTTGCCAAGTATTGAGCAATTTATGCGGCGAGGATGGCATTAGCACGAGAACCTTATCCCCCACATTGAAAGTCTTTTCTTTAGAACGTAAGTTATATCTTGAAGCATATTCTTCTTGAGCTATTTTGGAGTTTGCTGACGCAATGTCATGAGCTTTTCTTAATTTTTCTAGAAGATCTTGTAGATAATTTTCAATTGAACGGGAAGCTGTAACTGGAATGCTACGTTCACCTGTCCAGATCTCTTTCAGCAAGGATAGAGGTCCTGGTGGCACTCTTCCATACACCATCTGGAAGGGAGACAGACCAGTGGTGCTATGTGGCACTTCTCTGTAGGCAAACAGGAGGTAGGGAAGATGCAAATCCCAATTTCTCCCATGTTCTTGGATGTTTTTGTTCATCATTTCTTTTAAGGTTCTATTCCAACGTTCGACAGCACCCATACTCTCTGGATGTCCTGGCGTGGAGAATCGTGGAGATACACCAAGAAGATCTTCAAAAGCTCGGGTGAGTTTGGCTGTGAAATTAGTTCCCTGGTCGGAACAAATCATTTTGGGAAACCCAGTTTGAGCAAAAATCCTCATCAAAACGTTGCAGGTTGTTTTCGCACTTATCTCTTTAACGGGAGTGGCTTCCGCCCATCTGGTGCATAGGTCGACCGCACATATTACAAACCGATGGCCTCTTCCGGATGGAGGTTCTAATGGTCCGATACAATCCACGCTCCATACTTCGAAGGGTGTTTCTGGTCTAACGATAGGTTGAATTGGAATTCTATCTTTATATGTAATTGTCCTTCTCAACTGGCATTCTTTACAACTTTCACAGAATTTTTTAACATCTTGCTTAATAGTAGGCCAAAAGAATGAGTACTTGATTCGTTGAATTGTCTTTTTCTCACCGAGGTGTCCAGCAAGAGGGATCTCATGTGCGATTCTCAGAACTTCTTTTCTTTTTTCTAAAGGCAACACAACTTGCTTTATGTTTTCACCACAGATATATTCAGAGTGAAATAATACGCCATTGTCAAAAGCATATGAATTCTCATTCTTATTTGCCCATTCAAAACACTTTTTCAAAGTCTCGTCTTGTTCTTGAAGTGTTCTAAATTCTAGTCTTGTTTTGCTTTCTGTTTCCACAGTTTCTATGTCTCCTTTGGAAATCTGATTGACAACAGCTAAATTTGAAATAATGTCTTCAGTTGGTGAGGGTCCGTCATCTGATTCTTCACATTCCGAGGAAGATGTAACCCACTGACGGTTGCTGTGACACAGTTCAATATTTTCGCAGAGCGTTTCATAAGCTGAAGAACTCAGTAACAAGTCGGTAACTAGCTTTCTCGAAACAGCACAGGTAATGGACACTCTACCATGAAGATCATCGTCAATTTTCATCTGGAAAATTTTCAAAGGAGTAATTTCATTCTCACCAAAAGCAGAAGATATCTCTATTTTACTTTCGCCTTCGCAAGGTATGCCATCGACCAGGTTCTCACGGACTACTGAAATTTGTGCTCCCGTGTCTACGATTCCATTTAGAATAACATCTCCGCATTTAACCTTGACAAGTTTCAAATCATCTATGTTGCTAGATACGTCCACGGATTTTGAGACGGGGATAGATATCTTGGCAGTTAGTACTTCCAGTTTTTCCTTTTCTGCGAGAGCTGTCTGTGTTTGGATTAAATTGCCTTGCGCTGTTGCAGGAGTATTTTTTGGTAGCCGATTTTTGGTGCAGAATTTAGACGTATGACCCTCTTTCCCACAATTATAGCAAGTCAATTTGGAAATTTGTTTTTGTGGCTCGTCATTCTTACGGGAAGGGTTTACTCTTGGCGTGTTCTGAACGGAGAACGATTTGTTTTTGGAAGTCCTTTCTGGAAGTGGTGAATGAGGTCGCCACTTTTCATGAGTTTTGTCTTTCGATGGGCTGCCCCCAGTCTTTTTTGAAGTATTACGAACACTGTCGTATTCGTCAAGTTTATCTGCTAATTTGGTCGGGGAAACGAACTTCAACCAATCGTCAAGAAAATGGTCCCTTACTTCATGAGGCACTCTTTTCTTAATTTGGTCTGTGATAATGAGGTCTTTCAAACCGGCAAAGTCTGTGATTTCAAGCCCACTGATCCATTCTTCAAAATAACTTGTAATGTCGTAGCAAAAATCTTTCCAGGATTTTTCAGTGTTCTTTTGGTGCATCACAAACTTTTTCCTAAAGCTCTCAGGATTTAATTTAAACCTCTTCAATAAAATGGCCCTAATGTACTCATAATCCTCAAATTTTTCTTCAGATTCTTTACCAATTAGTTGAATAATTTCAGATGGCATTAAAGTCAATAAACATGATACCCAGTCTTTAGGATCAATCTTTGCTCTTTTAGCTTGTCTTTCAAATAAGGATAAATAAATCATGATATCGTCGTCTTTTAACTTGAATTTAGGAATAAGCTTAATTAAATCGAAATTGCGTTGTCCAATCTCATTTGTCGGTGTAGTTTGTGTTAGACGAGCACGAGATTCAATTTCGAGTTTTCTCAATTCAAATTCCATTTGCTCTCTTTTCTGCTGTGCTTCTAATTCTTCCTTTCTCCGCTTTTCTTCTATTTCTTCTTTCCTTCTCTGTTCCTCAACCTGTTCTTTCCTGCGCAATTCTTCTATTTCTTCTTTTCTTTTCCTCTCTTCAACAATCGTGAAAAATATTTCTTTAGTAAATTCTTCATCGTATGTCTCACTTTGAACTATTTTATTTCTTATTGCTAAAATTTTCATACTTGGATCCACTTGAATCTCTAATTCAGAAGCTAACACTAACAAATCCTCCTTTTTTCCACGTCCCATAAAAGCCATGGTTTGATTTTAAATAAACCTCACTCTTTAACAGAAATTTAATAAAGAAAACCTAATTTCTTATTAATACTTCCTTAAATTTACCCCTAACTTTAGTTAAAGTAACTTAGTAAACTTTCTAATTGAGGTTTCTTATAACTAAATTATTTAATTTCACTAAATTTTTAAATTGATAATATCTTCCTTTAAATACACTTTAAATAGTGAATCGTTTATGCGAAAAACCAATTCAGCAATACAAAATAAGATATCACAAATAATCAAAATAAAATAAGCAACCACAGTTTCATAACACATAGATATTTTTTTTTCCCCACGAGTATTTATATCTCGTAACTTTCGTTTACAATAAAAAGCATTTTCTTCAAAAAGGACAATCAATAAATTATTGCAGCTGTCACTTTCATTGGAGAGCAACCAACAACAACAACAAAAAAAAATCGTTATGTGCGACTTTAAAACAGCTGGCTTGATGCCAAATACCGTTAACTGACGTTATTCAATCAGTTGACTCTTACTTTTAGATAAAGCAACCCCTTTTTTGTGAATGTTATTATTTTTATTTTGTTTGATTCAAATAGTAATTTAGCTCATATAAATATATATTCTACACAGTATTTTACCATTCGTAAACAGAATATACAATTATGCACTGGCGTACGTTAGAATATCGAAATCAGAAGTTTAATACGGTACTTTTATTTTCACATATAATGCACAATAAATTCAATTATACCAGAATAATTTTCAATTATTTAGCTCATATAAATATATATTCTACACAGTATTTTACCATTCGTAAACAGAATATAAAATTATGCACTGGCGTACGTTAGAATATCGAAATCAAAAGTTTAATACGGTACTTTTATTTTCACATATAATGCACAATAAATTTGATTATACCAGAATAATTTTCAATTATTTAGCTCATATAAATATATGTTCAACACAATATTTACCATTCGTAAACAGAATATAAAATTATGCACTGGCGTGCGTTAGAATATCGAAATCAAAAGTTTAATACGGTACTTTTATTTTCACATATAATGCACAATAAATTCAATTATATTAGAATAATTTTCCAATTATCTGGGACGAAAATCGAAACAGAATCAACTTCATAATAACTTTATTTAGAATGTGTTATTCACTTACTCTGACGAGTAAAACGAAAGTACTTAGAACACTGGCGTATTCCTTACTTTGACAAGTAAAACGAAATTACTTTCAAATACTGACGTATTTATTACTTTGGCAAGTAACCAAAACTAATATTCCATGACGGAAAGCAATAATTCCATTCTAGTAATTCTGAACTAATTTTCGCCCAAATAATTATTATCGCTTAAATACGTGGGAGCATGCATTTACAAAATAAATAGAGCTCTCACCTGCTTTATGATAGTTCGATCCTTTTCGGCTGCGCCAGTAAAATCTTTCTTCTTCTTTGAGAACATCGGCTAACGGACAAATAGTTCTGTTCCCCGTTTGGTGGATAACTCTCCGAAGAAATCATAGATACACTAATGATAAAAGATTCATCCAGACTTTCTTACAAAACGAACAACATGTTTTATTAATATAACAAAGGAAATTAACCGATAAAACATTAATTAGAATCACGATGAATTACAATTACTGTAAGCAGCGCTCAACGTCTGCTTTCTTTCGCTGATAACACCTGCTCTGTCCCTATGTTTTTGAATAACCAACGTTCTTTTCTTTCTGTTGTTGCCATCCCGGATAACAAAATCTTTTCCTTATTCATAATGGCTGATTCCTACTGTTACCCCCTCGAAAATAACAAAATATATTTAACTAGAATAAACTGAGAATTCTTTGGAATATCGAGGCATACATATAACCATGGACGTTAAAGAAGATTTTTAAGCTGATCTCTTGATAAAATATTTTTCGTCAGAAAACTGATCGTAAATCGTTTCTCATTTTGTAATTGTGCGTTATATGTGTTCATTATCATAATTTACTTCTTCACAAAACTGTAATGACTTTTGTATGATCCCAACATATTCGTGAATCTTCGAGCAAAATCAAACCGGTCCAAAATGCTGCAAGCTCCCACACTCTTCCCGAAGTTACCACGGAAAATTTATATCTCGTACTATTCAGGCAGTTTGGTCCATTGCAGTGAATAAAATCTTTGCAGTTCAATTATTATATTCAGTTGATAAGTCAATTATTCAGTTTTTGAAAATTTTTGTTTGAGTGTTATGTCTCATTCAAAACTAAGTGGTAGTCAACAAAAACTCGTCGATGAACATCGCAAATTCCAAAACACTTGGGAATTACAATCGTTATGAGTTGCAGTAGAAGGTAATTCCATACTTAGTGTATGAATCCAACATCAGTGTAACTAGGGTGTATAATGTGAACCGTCATAGTACCAGCAGCACAAATATAAATATGATCATCAGGGGATTAATGAGGAGGGTCAGGTTGATGAAGATGCTAACAGCATTAAAGCGGCAGCAGGACGTGTTTACTAATTTACATAAAGAGATCGAACAAGCTATGCATTGTCGGAGATAATTGCCAAACTCTCAAAATATTCAACTGATAAAAAAGATTCATTCGTCAAAGTTGCTGAAGTAGTTAGTCTTTGATATGTAAAGGTGTTTTAAAGCATCTCACTGTCCTGCAACATGTTAACTGGAAAAATAATAATCGGTTTCTGATTTAAAAGCTATTTAAATGGCAATAAATGTTTTAAGCTCTGTTGCATGTTCCATTGCATGCTATGATTCGGTGGCGAAGCTCAAGTAGTCGTTTTTATACGAGCCTTGTGTTGCCGAATTCTGTGTTTTTGAAGATAATTTGGTTTGGTTTCTTTGATTATAACAAAGCACACGAGAGTTTTCTCCTAAGGGAAAGGATGTCTTCGCAGAAAATTTTACAAAGAAAATTGGCTCAGATCCACGTTACACTTGGAAAAACCATAAAAACGCCCATGCAGCCAGCTCATTCGACTGTATCTGAACTTAGAGCGAGCTGGTTTTTAGCGGAATTATAATCGTCTGCTGGTGAACTGATTATTCTCAAGGAACTACAGAACCTTGCACAGTTACGTGATACTGTAAAGAATGTATTCAAAGTTGTTTGTGAACTCCTGAAAATCTAACATTTACTTCTTAGGTCCAAGTTGTATTGTGTTGTCATGAAGGCAGCTCCTTGAGAGACTGGAAGAAATTGATAACCATCACAGAACTTTTACATAGACTGGTAAGTAGGTTCATAGCACATTTAAATGAATAGGTAGATAAGTCTGACAAAAAAAACCTAATTTCCATCACGTCCGCAGGATTTTATACTAATAAGTATCATGCTCTAAAGCTTTTACTGTTCGTGTGCTTAATATTAAGAAAGAATCAGGAATAAAATATGTTAAAAAATCGATAAAAATACAATTAGCTTCATAAAACGTTTTGGCTTAAACCAGCGACAAATACCTGCTTTTGTGCAAGATATAAAATGCGAATATTCGGTGCTTCCCTGCTGCACAGATGTGCACTGGGCTGTCTTGCTGTATGTTTCTGGCATAAAGGACTTATTTACTAAATTTACTTTAATTTCTTAGGGGAAATTATACTACTGCTGAACTCATATCTCAACCATCCGCAGTGAATTTTTTATTCGTTTTTCATCACAGAGACAAATTATTACAGGGATTCTGCAAGGATATTGCTTCAGAACCGTGCGTTTATCTCTTTTATGTTGCAGACTTTCTGAGAGAAGTTAGGTTTTATAACACTTTCAATCATAAATTTAGACGCTATCTGGACACCTCCTGCCCTCCGAATTAGGTGTGAGAGTCGGCAAATAGTCAGATTGCAGACTGTATAAAATAAAACTCTGACGGAAATTTCTGAGACGCATTTCTAGTTTAGCCAACCAGCGTTTGAGAGGTCAATCAAGTTGAACATTAGTAGTTCGACCTGGGTTCGATTGCAGGCGAATGGGCTGACTGTATGGACGTTTTTGAATTTTCTCCATGTGTAACGTAAATACGAGCCAGTTTCTCTTAGGAATTCCTTTAAGAAGTCATTTTTTCTTAAATAATCCTCGCGTGCTTTGTCTTAATCAATGAAATTGTATTTTTGTGTTAGAAATAAGCTCTTACACCAAGACTTTAAAATTGACTTTGTAGCTCATTTCATCCGAAGTGTAACTAGAAATTTTTCATCAACGGAATTAATTGCTCCAAGGGCAACTTCTCTGCCTCTCTTAATTATAAAGTCATCTCGGAAGACATCAACACCAGACCGACAGCACATCGCCTTAGGGATCCCGATTTCGGTACTTATCCTTAAGCTCTGATCATGCATTATTTTCAGTTCTTCTTGGTCTCATGTTTTTATACAGTACTGATTTGAAGTATTATTATTTTACTGAGTGTAATTCGTTTCACACTGCAGTGTTTCTGAAGCCGGATTAAAGACTTTAGAGCCTAAATGCTTAAGATTTCGGTTCTTCCACCTATATTTACTCTTCCTTTTCCCTCATTTCTTCTCTTTCGATCTTAGTTGCCACTAAAAAAATCATTAATACGAAACTATTTTCGATGCTCCCTTCCTTGGTTCGCAAATTATTTTTTTGTGTTGCCCCCCCCCTCCCTTGACGTCCCAAGCACGTGCTTATTTTACTTAATGCTTAATCTAGCCTTGAGTGTTTTCCCGAGAATTTTCCTCTTTTGGATACTTATCTGCTTAGTCTGGCATGCAGCGGGAGATGCACTACTCCTTTTCTTTCCTGATTTCTGAAAGATTTCCCTTAGGGTCTTGGCGTATGTAAAAGTCCAAAGGTGAAGTTTCTCCAGTTGAGATAGCCTTGTAAAAGAAAAAGAGAAGTGAAGCCCTGGGCTTCGGGGATCAGCAAACCATATCTGCTGCAGGAGGGCAGATAGGTGGGGAAAGCTGATTTGAAACATGTGATGAAGTTTGTTGAATCCGAAACGTGGTGAGTCTGCAAACTACTGTACAATATGAAAAACAATACACGTATACCGAAATATTAAAACAAAATTTTAAGTACAGTGTAAAATAACATCTGTTCTGACAAAACAGCAATTAATTCTCTCTGAATTCCTTACATCTCTTTATATCTTGCCTGCAATCATGGGGCAAGGGTCTCCTCCAATCCTAAAGTCTTTTACCTGCTTCCTGTTCCGCGCACCCCCCCCCAAAGGGATTTTAGTTTATAGTTGTGCTTCTGATATTACCGTAGGGCATCAAGTGAATCAGCTTTTTAAGACCACTCTTGCTTGGCCACATAAATATAAGCATATGAATTTTCGACTTTCGGTAGTGTAATAGTATCACGTACGTGCTGCTCGTCAAACCTTCAATGCTTTTGGTTGAGTTATCGGTGTTTAAATTGTTATCGAAAGCAACCTCTCGCCCGCTAAATTGCTTCAAAACCGTCTGCTTCCGTGCTTTAGGGATTGATTTTAGTGGTTGTATTTTCGTGAGTATACAGTGACAAAAACGTCCCAGTTGTAGAAGATTTCTATATTGCGTCTGCTACAAATCAAACATGCCTCATATTGAAAATGACATCAAGTTAGATTTCAAAGACGTTTTGTTGAGGCCGAAACGAAGTACTCTTAAAAGTAGGAGCGATGTAAGTAACATTTTACTTCATGAAATAATGTACAGACAGTTAAAAGCTTTCATGCTTCAGATATTTATTTTGATGTAGTTTTTTGTATTAGTAAAGTTTGCCTCGTGAAGTAATGTATAGACAGTAAAAATAAAGTTTTGCTTCATGAAATTATGTATAGATTGTAAAAAGCTTTGCTTTCACATTTCATGCTTAAAATAGCTATTCTAAAGATACTGTTGTGCATTACTTATGATACAGTTGTCTATATTGCTATTAATTTACAATGCATTTGAATATTTTTAATGTTATGATAATCATAGCTGAGAAAGGGGATGAACATGTATGCTAATCATATTATTTCTAGGAATATTCCATTCATGTTTTTGTGAAATTTAACGGGTAAAACGCAATAATATATTTAAGCAACTATAGCATGAAAGATGAATTTATTTCTATATGAATGCATTAGAGGATTATACAATATGTACTGAATTCTAACGAGAAATAAGTATGTTACATTTTTAAATTTAGTAATTAAAATTTTCATTTTCCTAGCTGATTTTTAAATTAAAAAAAAAAAGTTGGAAGCTTTTTGCAAAAAATATTTGTGTAATATTTATATTTTCAAATATGGTTCTCTCACATGATTTCCACATGGGAAAGAATGAAGCTCAAAGTATATGTTTTGCATTGAGATCTTATGGTATGAAAATGCTTGATAAAGAATTAAATATCGCCGAAGGAAATGTAATATATATGCTGTAATTTTTTTTAATTTATATGATTTTCATTCTTATTTAAATTTTATAAAGACACATAGCTTCATTTTATGGATATAGGAAATAAAAGTATTTTCTGACTTCAGTATCATACTATAAGAATGGGATACATTTTATTTGTTCAAATAAAGTTTTGTATATCCTTGTTAAATAATAATTGAATTCTTGATAAATTTAAAATGAAATATTTTCCAATTTTTTAGGTGGACCTTTACCGAACTTTTAAGTTTAGAAATTCTGGAAAGACATATAATGGTATTCCTATTATTTCTTCAAACATGGATACAACTGGGACCTTTGAAATAGCTAAAGTTTTGGCTAAAGTAATTATGAAACTTTAATTTTTTACTTAATATAGAACTGAAGTTTCTGATGTATTATTGATTATAATTGCATTTTGTCTGAACTGCTAAGACTGTTAAAACTCTAGTCTGAAAGTATATAATTAAATGTATAGTACTCAGATTGTATTACTTTTTTGTTGTAAAAGGAATTACCACCAAAAGGAAGGGTGCCTTTATGAGGAATGTTTTAAAGAGACTGAAAACCTCATGCAGTGTTTCTTTAATTGTTAGAAAGCAAACCTTTGGAAGTTTCAGTATTCCATTGTTTTAGCTTCTTAGTTAGTTTTAGACTTGTTGTGGAGTATCAATTAAATGTAATGAATGAGTTCAGTTCAGATTGCTTAGTGTTTTTTAATTAAAATTGAACTAATAGTAAAAAATTATGCAGTCTAAAAAATTTTTACATGGTTAGATTTGTGTAAAAGTTACTTTGGAAAATAATTTGTAATTTTAAATTAGGAAATCTGTGGTTCATTTTGATCCATTCCTTGCCTTCAATTATGTTGATTCTTTTTAAAAATGGTTTATATAATCTATTCCTGTACCAAACTTTACCATTAGTAATGTTACTGATCAGTCCAAATTATAGAAAGGATGGAAATAATTCATACCATTAGCAGTGATGCAAATCAATCAGAATTGTAAAAAGGATGAAAGTAATTTAGAGGGATTCATTAATTAATTAGTTTTAATTAAAAAATGATTTTTTTAATTAAAAAAAGAGTATCTTATTTTTTTGTTGTTTCTCTTTTATTAAGCACATAAAATTAACCTAATGCATTGTTAATTTTCTGTACTGCAAATATTATTTTTAAAATAAATATCATGCTGCCTGTTTTATATTACAATTTTTATTAAATGCAAAATGTAGTAGTTGTAAGTATGGAAATACTCTTGTTTTTCTAATGTGTCATTTCTGCACTGTCATCTTAATTTACCATTATTTTATTTCAGTTGTGTAGATGTAACAAGGCCATCTAGTAGCACTTTTTTGTTGTTTCATCATAACTGATGAGTGTTTTTAATTCTCTTCATAATTTGCATAGAATTTTACATAGCTAAAACATTTTTTTCCCCTTCCCTTAGTATAATTTATTTTAGAAACTCATTTTATTACAGACTCATTTTATTAGACTCATTTTATTTGACTCATTTTATTACAGACATTTGCATATTACACTTTAATATATATATAAAAAAAAATTGAGACCATTCTTCATTTTTTACTTTACCAATTTGAAAAATTGATTGGTTGGTATAGGTTATTTGAATATAGCAAATTTCATGAAGGTTATCTGCCTAAGAAGGTGGGTATCTTAAAAGACTTGGAAAGAACTGACTGTTTTCACATTATATATGAGGAAACTCATGGAAATGCCTGTGCATCCAGCTTGTTCACCAGAACTTGGAGCTAAGTAGAATGACTTGCGTTCAGTGGTCTTAATCACTCAGCCACTGGTGGGTGCAAGATTTTGTGAAAATCAACAGAAATGAACAATAAATTTCATAATTTTGTAGCATATAAACATAGTGTTATGAATTGCTTCAGAAACCTTTTTTTAATTGCTTTTAACTTGGTTCTTCTTTGTTAGTGTTTTTTTGGGAAATTATGATTTTTTAAATTCATTTTTGTGAACATAATTTTGAGCTAAAATTAATAAGTAACATGATGCTTACCTATTTTCATATCAACCATTTTTGAAATGTAAAAAGTGTTGTCAATCATTGCAAATTTAGAGCTAGTCATAGATGATTGTGATGTCACAAGGCAGTCATACGATCTTCGCTTTGGTTTTATGTAACCTTGATGTTCAGTGACTTCTATTTTTTGGTTTTTCTTTTGCATTTTTAAAAAGAAAAAGAAAAAAAAAAAGATTAAAATTTTGAGGGCTTACCTTCTATAGAAAAGCAAACAAAGAATATTTACAAAGTCATATGATTAGTTATAGTATATGTATGCTCAAAACATTGAAAGACTGTAAGATTTGGCAAAATGGTGTAATAATTTAGATTCATATTTAAGCCAATTTAAACGCTGGATTCACTATATTTATATGGTGCTGGGTTATATGGTTGCTTTTTAACCATTTATTTTCCTATGGGACTTTAGAATCCCATCAATAAAATCCCTCAGTTATATCCCTATGGGACTTCTAAACTCCAGTTGTAAATAATAATTTAAAAAATGGAAAACATATAACATTCTTATAAATTTAATGTGAGATGTTTCTCAAGCATAAAGAAGCATAATAAAAAACGTTTCAAACTCTTTTCCAAAAAAAGTAATTTGGGGCATAAAGAGTTAAGTACCATTAAGGATTTTGGTAAAACTATATTTTAGGGTACCCCTTGGCGAAAATTGTTGATTTTTTGGCATCATTCGTGTTTACGCACAATGCCCTCCCTAGTAAAATGGTGTCCAAACGTAATGCAATAAAACATAATTAAAACAAAATATATATAATCTCAATAAACTGCATTTTAAATCAAACAATGAAATAACATAAAAAAGGAAATACATGTTATCTCATCTACGCAGTCAAACAATGAAATGTCATATCAAGCAATGAAATAACATAAAAAGGAAATATATGTTCTCATCTACGCCCTGCAAAAAGGAAATATCAACTTACCCTATTTATTTAGAAATTTCTGTGTCTTCAATTTGTGGCACACAAAATTCCTTAACAGCATCCAAAAACTTTCTAAAATTATCTGAAATAGAATCTGTATACTGCCGTTGCCACATAAATTTACAAAAATAAGAATAAAAAATATCCTCCATAGTGTCGGACAAACCCATTCAAAGCCATCTGAATGATTTTTTCACTTAACCATAGGAATATCCTTCTTACAAACAGAACACTTATAATGACTACTAAGAAAACCTTTATTTACACACCAGTCAGTTAATGCTTTTTCCCCTTTTGTTCCAAATCGTGCAGAAACTTCAGATTAACAGAAATTTTTCTGTGTGAAGCACAAAATAAGCAACGTACTTCCTAACCAACATCCGACACATAAATAGGCTCTTATGGATATTTTCCCATTAGTCAAATTCACTGCAGTCGTGCAACCAGTCATGTCATAATATGGTTTCCATAACATTCAACTACTCAGGTTACCATAAATGAAGCAACAACTTATAGATAATCCAAGGGACACCCTAAAATATAGACTAACCAGGATTTTTAGCTGCCAGAATAATTGGTGTTGGTTTTAATTTTTTTTTTTTTTTTTTGAGTCAGTTAATCTCAAAGTTTGTAACTTAAATTGATTTAAGTTTTTTATTTGCTATATCTGCAATTGTTAATTATTGTTATTAAAGAAAAGAATGATTTGTGAGTAATTAAATAAAGAGCTATCTTTTTCTTCAAATTTTTGCTGGAATAGTTGGAACAAGTGTGGTAAAATATCTGCAAACTTTCACAGCCAGCAGGAAAAATATGTAAGAAACAATAAAATGTGCATGTATTTTGACTAAACAAAATAATTTTTTTTTTTAATATGAGCAGTTTAATGTGTAGGTATTTTTTAAAATTGAACTTAGAATAACAGATAAATTTGTGAATGAAATGCTGTAAGTTTTTTCAAGTTGTCTAATGTTAGCACATAATTATAATGTAACGAATATAGTTTATATTTATATATATATATATATGTAATATTTCAGTTATTTTAACACATCGTGGGTGAGAGGTGAGGCTATTCCATTACACGTTTTGGCAGATGCGAAGCTGGGTAAAAATACAACTCAGGACTTTCACTTTTAACAACACATCTTTATTTTAATTTAGAGGAGATTATTCAGTAACTGAACTACTAGATATGACTGACTTTAATACGTTATAACATTCTAGCAAGAAGGAGGAGCATTGCGAAAGTGTTAACAGGATGAAGGCGAGAAGGCATCTGGTATAGAAAAACTTATGACGCAGCATTTATATGAGGAGGTTATGTAACAGGCGTGAATGCTCCAGAAGGTACTGGTCTAGGGGAAGATCCTGAATTGCAGAAAATTAATTAAAGGTTGCTAGTTCGCAAAGAGCAAAGCCATCGTATTTTTACATATATATATTGTGTAAAAACTTTCTTTAAATATTTAAATTCAGAAATTGTTTTTAAATAGATTCTAATAGATTATTTTTAAAATATGAAATTAATTCCTTTAATTTTTTTAAACTTAAACCTTGACTTATATTTACTTGAGCTTTTCTTTTTAATTTAAGTAATGTACAAATGAAATATGTCATTAACCAATATTGGTTGGTTTATTTAACTATGGCAAAAAATATGGGGTCTGTCTTCCTAAGGGAAGGGATGCTTTCATGGATGACTTTGGAACTGGCTCATGTCCATATCAATTATGAAAAGACTTGTTTGCTAATTGTCCTGAAGATTGCTGTTTGATTGGCTTGCATATCCTTTAACAAATATTACACATTATTTACACTGCATCTTAATTACCTTTTATTTTAGAATAAGCCAACCAAGGGTGTTGAAATAATGTATCTTTTAATTTTCTTTTTAAACTTTATGTAATGAATGAAAAACTTGGAAACACTTACTTTGCTGTTGGAGCAAGTTATTTTCAAGAAAATGTTTTCCGTGTCAGTTAATTTGCAGTGAACAAAATTTGATACATCATATTTTTCATCTTGGAAAGGGATTTTTATTTCATCTAAAGGATTCATAGACTTATCTAAATTAACTACTTGTAAAACTTTTTGGATGATTTTCACTTTTCAGCTTGCCGTTGCCATCATGACTTAATATGCAGTTGTTCTTTGCTTGCTTTTCATTTTTCAATTCAGCTTTGTGACATTTTTCAAAGTAATTTAAGAGGGAATATTGTCACATTTTGAAATTAGTGGATTGTCTCAGATTTCCTGACTATATCACTGTGAGTTGTGCAGTCAAGAAATTAATAATGATTAATGTTATTGAATTATGGGACTTTTCTCTCATTTTACATGTTAACAGTAATTCAAGTTTGGAGTGTAACTGTAAAGAAAAGAAAAAATAATGTACTTGTTTAGGCGAACTACCACCTGGTATTCAGAACTGTTGTAAAATGACTTAATTCAGAGGCACACAAAGGAAAGAAGGCTAGGGAAATAGCCAGTACCATTTAAGAATAAATAGTATAGTGATGTTTTCTCGGCAATACTGTGTGGGAAAAGAGGAGTGGAATCATTGAAGCAACAGCGCCTGGTCTCCTAAAGGAATCCCACGTCCTCGTATAATATTTTTTTATTTTCACTGGTTTTTTTGGTAAATGAGATAACATATGGGGCTCTGAGTTACAGTCAGACGTAAGCAGCAGAACCTTAGCTGTCTTCCCAATATACAGGGCGGAGCATTTTTAATTATCCATTTTGAAAATAATGAACTCGGGGCTAGAGACTATTAAACTCCAAATGTTTTATATCTTTTATGCTATACTTGTCCATTAACATACATTCCACATAGACTTTACAACTGCCCTATATGTACATTTGCAGTTATTTGTTGCAGTTTATTATGTGTGCTTAGGGAATACATTTCATGAAATTTTTTGGAAATGGAGAGTTGACTGCATTGCTCGAATGGATGATGATGCAAGACTCGTGCATTTCAATGACATGCAGTGGCCTGCCAGATCTTCTGTCTTAAGTGATCTGGACTTCTTCCTTCAGGCACTTGAAGGATAAGGTATAACCAGAGTGAAGGAACAAATCAGGGAGAAAATTTGATGCATAATCCCAATATCCCTGACCATGTCGTGCAAAGTGTCCATAATTGTCTTTTTCAATGCGTTGTTAAATGACGTGGTCATTTGGCAGACCAAGTGTTTCTCAAACAACTGTAACAAATACACATAGAACACAGTAGTAAAGTCTATGTGGCATGTATGTAAAGGTACCGGTGTAGCAGAAAATATGATATAAAATATTGAAGTTCATTGTCTGTAGTCCAAGTGTATTACTTTTAAAATGAGTAATTGAAAATGCTTCACTCTGTGCTTTAAATTTATATCATCTGATTGACACTCCCTATCACTTCCTGGAGCTTGCTTTTAATAAACATGAATAGTAACTTCTTTATTCATATTTAAACATCTTGCAGCATTCAGTAACTTGATGACTACAATAAATGTTAATCCATTGTTAAGTGAATAACAGGGATAAGCGTTAACAAAATAAGCATATGTGATTCCTTCCAGTAAGAGAGGAATTAAAAATAATCCAAAAAGATCTACTTCTAGTAAAAAAAAAAAAAATAGCAAAATAATGCCCTCTTTAGTTTTTATCAGTTTTTGATACAAGGAGAAATTATTTAGGAGATAGATGTGCTCCTTTGCACACCCCTTTTGTATGATATTTGATTATTATTCCAATAAGGTAAATTGCTGCTAGATATTCTCTAAACATTTGAAACAGAAATCAGAAGGTTACAAAAGCAAATTCCTTGTGGAATTGTAACTTCAAAATCAAATCTAGCTGCAAGTTGTGTTTAATGTAATTATAGTGCTCCAGGTATTATTCCACAGAAGGAAATATTTGTGTTTTCTCTTATGCTGCGATATCTGAACATTATTAATTTGTTAAGCACCTTGACTGAAACACATCTATTCATTGCAGTCAAGAGCTATGTCTTAATTGTTTTAAATTCATTACATCTAATACTGTTAAGTGCTACTGCAGTCTATTCATAGTAACTCTTATTTTTTTTTTTTTTGGCGGAGAAAAGGATTTCTTGAAGATGTTTAAAAAGATATTACATAATAAAACGTTTTGAAATTTTGTTGTGAACTGCAATGATTGTTAGTAAGATGTTATTAAATAATATGTTAGTATTATTTAAATGGATCTAATTTAAAATATTTATTGTAGATACATTTTTCAACAATTTACGTATTCTTCAATTCCATATATTAGATTGTCATGAAATTTTTTGAGAATGTTATTGGAAGGAAATTTTTGCAATATTTTCTGATTGTTCACAACTCCTTTGAAAACTTGTGAACTAATCTTTTGCCAAGCTAATATGTTAAGGGCAACAGCCATTTTGAAAATGGCAGCACACTAAGAATTCCATAACAGAGCAATAAAAAGCTGATCAGCTTGTATAGTAGTTAGTGATGCTGTCTGCTATACACATAGGCCCAGGTTTGAATCTTGGAGAAGGTATGTAAAGGATCATTCAAAATATGTGGCGAGTCAGAGTTCTCTTCAGAGGTTGGTGATAGGAAAAGAGGGGTGGGAGACCTTCAGACAGCGTCTATCCTGGGGTATTCTCCCTCAAAATTTAGGCGAAACTGCATATTTGTGCAGTGGGACTGTACTTTTAGGACCAGTAAATGAAATTCAGGTGTCCAGTCACTTCTACCTGTACCTGTATCAATAAAGTTTAAAAGTCAAGAAACATCTCATAAAAAGAAAAACTTACCAAGAGATCCTTATGTGATTGTTTTCACTCTTGGTCTTTTTCACCATGTGTATGGCAGTCTGTTTTTACTTGAAATAAATCAAAGAATTTCAATCCATAAAATTCAATTTTTTAAGAAGTACAACTTTGTTGAAAGTAAATTTTTGTATTCTGTACTGTTGTGCAAAACATCATATTTTCAAAGAAATTCAACACTTTTATTTTCGTCAACCAGCAAACTCTAGTCTCATTACGATTCGCTATAAGGGAAAAAAAATGCATTCGATAGAAAAACCAATGCTAATCAGAAAAATGGTAATTGAGTTTGAAAGTATGTGCCAAATAGAAAATGTTAGAAAATAGGCCATTGAATCAAGGCATGTGCACATACCTGAATTGCAACATAAATATGTTTTGGTAGCATCATGGGTTACTTATTTTGGTGAGGTAGTGTGTCGCCCCGTGATTACTTTTCAGGGGGGTGCAAATAACCAGAAAGAAATATTTATTCATTAAGATATAGACTTTAGTCAGGATGAAAGAAGTATAATCTGAAATATATATTTGAGGTATCATACTTATAATAGAAAATGTATACTGCTGTTTTTTTCCTTTGAGAAAAAGTATGTCTTTTATATTTATTTATGTTTTTATTTGCAGCATGGTCTCTTTACTTGCATTCATAAGCATTATACTTTAGATGAGTGGAAAAAGTTTGCTGCAGAAAATCCTACTGCTTTGAAAGTAAGAACTCCTTCTGTTTTCAGAATAAACTAAAAAAAGGAATTTTTTTAATTTGATTAATTTTCTTCATGTATTTTAGAATGTAGCTGTAAGTATTGGAACAGCCCAAGGTGATTTTGAAGCACTTTGTGCTATAATAAAAGAAGTTCCTGACTTGGAATACATTTGCTTAGATGTTGCCAATGGATATTCAGAGCATTTTGTAGCTTTGGTGAAACAAGTGAGAGCTGCATATCCATCACATACAATAATGGTATGTTTTTTGCTTTAAGTGTCTTAACCAAGTATTACCTATTTGCAATAATTATGTATTATTGTGTTCTGTTTGTTCAGGAGAACATTGACATGAAAATCCTAAGAACGAAACTTTTGTTAAGTTCTCCAACTGCTTCTAAAGCATATGTAGTAATGTGCCCATCTCAGTAACAGAATTGCTTTCAAAAGATATTTTCTGTATAACATAAATGTTAATTTTAAGGCTTATAATCCTATATTTATGATTACATTTTATTTGTTTTTATATGATATTTAGTTCATTATTCAAGCTAGGAAAAATTGTCTTTTGAATTACTAATTGTTAACATAATTAAACCAAAGTTAAAACCAAACAAAAGAAAATTTTCAAAAACCAAATTTATTTTCAGATTCTACATACATTTCTCTATTTTCCAACATAGTTACCAAGTTTGTTCAAACACTTATCATATCTTAGAACTAGACTTTGGATAACCTCTTCATTGAACCTTGCTGCCTGCTCTGATAATAAAGAGGTCCCGGCCGTTTTCACATCCTAGACTAGACATTTTAGGAAATTCATTTGAAAGCATGCTTATGGTGAAATATATGTTCTCACGAATTTCCGTTTCAATTGAAGCCACCATGTCGTCTGTGATAACAGATGGGCAGCTGGAGCGGGCCTCGTCATGGCTGATCTCATGACCAGCTTTGAAGTTTCTTACCTGCTTACACACTTTGCCTTTAATCATGACACTAGCTCCATAAACTTCACAAATCTGCCAGTGAATGTCTGCAATAGACAGGTTTCTTGTGGACAAGTAATGTATCATTGACCGTGCTTCGCATGGGACAGGCGATTCGATAATCTTTAACAATTTAAGGACCCAGAACAGGCCATGCAGATTACCTACACAGTTCCAACTGAGCACAGTTGTTTCCAAGGAATGCCTGGACATGATGCAAGCATTCGTTGCCACCCACGTGACATATATTGGTGTATACAACAAAACAGCCCTTACTTAAAAAACATTTCTAAAATTTGGTTTTAAAATTTTCTCATAAATGTTAAAAATAGTTCTATAAATCGCCAGTGTTTTATATATAGTTTAAAGTCAGATAATTGTATAAATGTAAGTCTTATTTGCTAAAATATTTTTAAAACCCAGTTTGTAAAGACCCATTAATTTTTTAAGTAATAATTGTTTCTTAAGTTCTCCATAGAACAACTGAAAGTTATTAAATGGTTTTGGATTAAGAAATAAACTGCATGCTTGTGTATGCTCATCAAACTGTAAATCACAGATATCATTTGCTCATTCAACTTCAAAGGTGTATAGTCAGGATATCAAAAGGCTATGGGGCAGCATGAAGTAGCATAATAGTGAGATCCTGCAAATCAGAGTTCCTGTGGTATCAATACTTGAAAAAAGAAATTCCTTTCAATGTAATTATGGTGTTTAGGTATACAGCAAAAATGCAGACAGCCTTATATCTGTAGCTTCAGAGTGCCATACAGAGACATTCTGAAGCTATATTATCAATTTTTTAAAAAAATTGTGTATATATTGCTTAAATTCATTATTTAATAATATTTGAATTAGTTCATATTTGAAATAACATTATTAATTCCATTATTAATCAATTGTACTGTGAAACCTTAGCTACCTAGCATTCAATTAACTGAAAAACTGAAGTAACTGAAATATTTTTAAAAAAAATTAACAGAAAGTTATCCAAATGAGAAACTTATAAAAGCATCATAAAGCATGTATATGACTGTTACTTGGAATCCTGCTTATAATATCTAAAATATGTACACAGTTACATGGCTCTCTTTCAAAAGATGTTTCTTATGCCTTCTCCACCATTGCATCCATTATATTATTCCAAAATCTGACCTTGGAACACAGCATTCCACATAAACGTCTTTTCCATTGAATCACTTTTTACAAACAAAAACTGTCACTGATTTAGTGCCAGTAAATAGTAAGCTGAACATTACAAGCAATTGTAAGATCTTCAGTATGGTTTTATATAAACTTGAGTACTTCTCGGTAACCCAGTTTATTTCTTGCGAAGAAAGATACAAGTTAATTGCTATTTGTCTCTCCTTCCATTATATTTTGAAATAAAAAAAATATGAAAATTTGAGATCTGTTCTGTGGAGCAGTATACAATGGAGTATTTTCAAATTTCTGGTATCCTGGCCTCAAGAAAATTTTCATTAATAACCACGGTATAGGATTTTATTTGAAAATGTATAAATAATAAAGATGTAGTGTGAAAAGTAAGAAGTTATTATGTTATAGATATGTTATATCTATAACTATTATATGTTGATTATCTAACTAAATAAAGAACTTTCTGTTCCTTTATACTTCTGCCAGTGTAGTTGATACATGTTGGCAGATCTCTGCAAGTTTTCATTGTTGACAGGATTTTCTTCTTCTATTCATTTGGCTCTTCTGATGTAAATTGAATTTTTTTATATGCTTAGTTATCTGGAGTTTTCACGTACCTGGCATTCAGCATTTACCAAGCTTTCTGATTGTTTTTTCAATATTTTATTCGCCTGGTGTTTTTTTTTTTTTTTTTTTTCTTAAATTACTACTGTATGTAAAAGACACTGCTCTATTTTTTTTTGTCAAAGTGAGTGTTCATGATCTGTATATGAGAATATAATATGGAAAAATGCTTAGTCACTTAATAATTTCATATCCATCTCAGAAATACCAGACTTCGAAATATTTCACTAATGTTAACTATTCATTAGTTTTCTTGGTACTTTTCTGTCAACAGGGCATCACTTAGCACCAGACATAAACAGTGGTGTAAATTATAACTAGATGATAGCAGTTCTAATGATAAATAAAGCTTCATGAAAGGAATACTTATTTTATGTATAATGAATATAATATGTACAATGTTTCACAATGCAAAATTTGTGAAGTTCTCTGATCTCTTCCAAGCAAAAACAAGTAAATTTAAGGAAATCTGTTTATGGTTTAAAAACATTGCTGTGTACGTGGGAAGAACATAACTGTTGTTCTTCATGTATATATACAGTGATCTTTTTTTTGCTGAAAGAAGTGTCATGGAATCGCACAAATTTGGTATTCTTCACAAATTCAGTATCGTGCAGAACTTCAACTTTGCACACATTAAGCATTATGTGTGTTATTGCACAGCTGCTTATGACATGATAGAAATAAGCTATCACATTAGCAACTGCCAACAGAAATTTTTTAAATTAGTTACAAATACATTTTCTTAAATTAGTTCGTACTTGATGGAATTTTAAACATAGAAAAATATGAAATATTTTGCTTAACTTACTTATATAATATATTTGAACTTACTTATATAATATATTTTAAAATGTGAATGTTAATGGAATTTTCTTTAATAATTTTACAGGCTGGTAATGTAGTAACTGGAGAAATGGTTGAAGAATTAATTCTATCTGGAGCAGATGTAATAAAAGTGGGAATAGGACCAGGTTCTGTGTGTACAACTAGGAAAAAGACTGGTGTTGGTTATCCGCAACTCAGTGCTGTTTTAGAATGTGCTGATGCTGCTCATGGTTTAGGTGGTCATATTATATCTGTGAGTGTTTTCTTTTTTTTGGGGGGTGGGGGTCAAGATAATTTAAATTTACTTTTGTGCGTACTGAACTTTTAAATAATGATAACTTAAATTTCAGCCATGTTTTCTATTTAATTTTAATGATTTCAAGTTTTGAACTCTTTTCCTTCTGAATGTTTTAATAAGTCACTAAAATAACCTTGGTTTCTTATTAAAAGCTGAACGTTAAATAAATTCTTATGCATAATTGAGAAAAAAGATTTTTTTAAAAATTTTTGTGATAACTATGACCTAGAGGCATACTGCACAATTTTATCATGGCCATGTGGAGAATTGATTTTATTCTTATCTATATTTTTATATCTGTGATTAATTAGAATCCTTAATTGATATATATTATAAAGAGATCATTAGTAATTGATGCATATTAGTATTTTGAATTATGTATCAATTATTAATTTCGTAATTTCTTTATTACATATCAATTATTAATAATTGATGTGTAATAAATTATTAATTATTAATAATTGATGTGTAATAAAAGAAAGTCTAAGCAAAATTCCAATGAATTTTCAACATTATTTTCCCTCCTTGTTTTTGAAAATCTTTTTTTTTTCCTCCTAAATTCTTTCTTTTTATGAAATGTCAAAAACAAAAGAATTTGATTAAAGAACTTGGTTTTGCACCATTAATCATTATTTAAAAAATCAGATCACCATTTTTATTTCAATGTAATGTTCATCGCCACTGTTTTATCACCTTTTGGCTTTTATTCAACCCAATATTTTTCTAAATTAGTGTGAATGAACATCACTATTATACAGAGAAGTTAGCAATTTTGTTTTCTCAACATGAATGATATTTCACCTCCATTTAAATAAACATTTTTCATTTTTAATTCTTTAAAATTTAACTGCTGTAATTCTTCTTGTGTTACAACTGTTATAGTTAAAATAGTTTTAATGATGCAGATATCTAAGAGCTTCATTGCAAAAATAAAATATTTAACAATTACATGATAAATAATTGTTAAATATTTTTAAAAAGTTTTCTTTCTGCTTGACATTTTTCAATTTTATAATGCCACAGATTTTAGTAAAAAAAATATTTTATTTAGAGAAAGATATAAGTAAGAACTATTGTAATGTATAACTCAGAAGATCTGGCAACTTTTCAGTATGTTCACTGAGATATAGTTATATATTTTCATACTTTTCTCTGTGTTTAATATGAATGCAAGTTAGTTTCCTGTGGTAAATCCTCTATGAAGGCATCCCTTTGCTTAAACAGATATCCTTCGCTTGCCTTGCCATAATCAGATAAACTGTCTTACATACTGAGATGAAACATACAGAAAATTAGAAAATGGTAAAGAAGATTAAATGAACTAAGAAGCTCTAAATTTATTAAGCGCCTGGAGTTATCTTGTATATCCCTAACGTATATCTGTTATATTCCTAACATAAGAGATATATAAGATAAACGTAGATAAGATAACATAAGGGAAATCTTATATATCCCTAACATAAGACTGCAGATTTAGAATAAAATGTTCTTTGCTTGCTTAATGAAAACAAGAGGTATATAAAGACCAAAACTGAGACAGAAATTAGGATCTTACATAAACTTTGGAATCTTAATGACAAATTACTAAAGAAATCTGATTAATTTTCAACTGGCTGTCTTTTATTGATGTATCATGAACTTTTTTTGTAATTTCTTTCACAGTAATGTTGAAAAAAATACTGAGCTGCTCTGCATATTTGTGCTCACTTGTCCATTCTCAAAATAATCATACCATGTATAAATAATTCTAATCAATGGTATAGACTTGTAGTAATATATACCAAGCCTGAATTTAGTTTCTGTTGCTGGTTTTGCTCTTAAAAGTGGCATTTTATGAAAAATTAATTGCAGAAATCTTGTAATGACTAGTTATAAAATGGCTGCGTGTCATAGATTAAATGGGGAATCCATTTACAGTTTGCTTTGTGTGCCTTTGAAATATGGTAGATGTGAGAGCACAAACATCTTTAGTGTAGTGATGTCATCTTTTGGATTTTGCTTGAACTTATCAAAATGACTTTTTTCATAATCAAACATTTATCATACTGTAATTAGCCTATTAATAATCGCATATAAGTAACTTTGTGTGTGTTTATTGTACTTCTGTGTATTTAATGATAATCCTAGGTAGACAACTTAAGTTAGTTGATATTTTTTTTATAGAAACTAATACTCTATTGAGTTCTTTAAGCTTAAATATCTAAGACACTGAAATGTGAGAAAAAAGTTCAATTTATAATGCATGGCAAACAAACTGCAAAAGAGCTCAGAAAAAGCAGGTTTCGATGAAATATTCTAGTGGCCTGAACTTCTTTTCGGTGCTCCCCCCCAAGTCCTGCTGTGCTGCCTCAACGTAGTGGTGGGGGTCACTGGACAGAGTGGGTGAAGAACGTCGGGACCATAGCTCCTGGTAAGGCCACCCTAGTTTGTGGGGTCCGCTGAATAAAAGTCCGTAGGGACAGGCAACTCGTCAGCACAAAACATGTTATTCTCACTTTCTCATCTCCAGAGCTACCGAAAGTTATTAATGCAGGCTACCTTAACTGCCCCATCAGACCTTACATGCCGAACCCACTGCGCTGTTTTAAGTGCCAATGGTTTGGCCATGCAAAGGCCATATGCCGGGGAAACCTGGCATGTGCTCACTGTTCTGCAAGCAGTCACGAAAGTCAGGAATGTGTAGCTGATCTAAAATGTGTAAACTGTCATGCTGCATACTCATCATCCGGCATACTCATAAAACTGCCCTAAATGGAAAGAGAAAGAAATACGGCATATTAAGATTACAAGAAAAATATCCTATCCTGAAGCTAAGAAACTGTTTAGCATTGGCCAGTCAAGAACAAATGTCTCATATGCTCAAGCCACTAAATCATATCAGTCAATAAGTACACAAACATCGCATAGCACACAGAAAAAGATACCTGAACCAAAAACAAATAACAAAGAAAAATTTTTTTTCCCATCTCCTCCCAAACAGACAATAGAAAGTTCAGATATAAAAGCACATAGAACAGAAAGTTCAGAAAAGAAAATTAAAAGCTCAGAAAACAGAAGCTCAAGCCGAAGCTCTATTGAAGGGATCTTTTGTGACTTTATTGAATCTGAGATGGAAATGATGGAGGCAGAGATCTCCCGAAAAATGTTCAGCCTCACAAAACAAAGAAACAGCATCGAAGCAATAAACATCTCGTGGAACTGCCGGGGCTTCTACCAGGGTATTGATGGTATTAAGCAACTTATTAATAAACATCAACCTATTTGTATAGCGATACAAGAGACATTTCTCAAACCTGGCAATTTTGAAAATCTTCATAGATACTCAATGATAAGAAAGGATAAGACATTCAGTGAACACGCAAGTGTTGGTGTCTGTTTGCTTACCTCAATTGCCTTTCAAGTGCTCTACCCTTGGATACCCCTCTCCAAACAGTTGCAGTACAGTTGAGCATTCGAACAGTGACTACTGTTTGCAGTATCTACATCCCGCCTAATGAGAATATTGATCGAGACTTAGAGGATTTAATTACTCAACTACCAGTTCCATTTATTGTGATCTGTGATTTCAATAGACACAATCCCTTGTGGGGTAGTAAAGACACAAACCCACGAGGGAAGCAAATTGAACAGCTACTCCCCAACCACTGTCTCTGTATCGTAGTGCAGAAAGTACTTACTTTCATCAGCGAACAAGGACCTTCCATTTGATTGACCTTACTATTGTTTCTCTGCAGCTTTTGCCATTCTGTTCCTTTAATGTCAAGAATTATCCATATAATAGCGTTCATTTCCCTATTATCATAAGCATTACAGGTAATGGGATTGTTTCTATCCCTAGAACATCGCGGTTTTTGTTAGACAAAGCTGACTGGGATTCTTTTTTACATTATGCTCTCTTCACTGAAGAAATAGTGGAGAATGTGTACATTGATCAGGCTGTGAAGATCATTAAAGATAAAATTATTCAACCAACCGATATATGTATCCCAAAAACGTCAGTAAAACTGCCAAAATACCCAAGGTCTTGGTGGAATCCTGAATGCCAGGATGCCATCAGAAAACAAAGGAAAGCTCGGAGCATTTTTCGGCGATATCCTATAGAATCAAATCTTATAATATTCAAAAGGGTTAAAGCAAAAGCTCGGCAGGTGCGGAGGAAGAGTCAGAAGAATTCCTGGATCTCGTATGTATCCTCGATTAGCTTCTATACTTTGAGTAAGAAGGTATGGGAGAGAGTCTGGAAAGCATCCAGTATCTACAAAGAGCACACACACTTTCCATTTCTAAGGTAAGTGGTGAAGCAGTTACTAGTAAGAAAGGAATTGCCGACACCATTGGACAGGCGTTTTCAGCCGTCTCAAACAGCAGTAACTATCGTTCTGAATTCCTTTCTGCAAAAATATGCATTGAAAAGCAGTCGATTGATTTTAAATCTCCCAATACTGAACCAATCAGGATTTTACTGTGCTTGAATTGAAAAGAGCTGTGTTGCAGACAAAAAGTTCATGTCCTGGTCCCGATGGTATTGCCTATCCTATGTTGAAACATCTCCCTTCTAAGTTATTGGCAGCCATCCTCTTCCTTTTTAATAGCCCTTCAGGGGATCATCTTCTTGGTGAGACGGGTGTCACAATCCTGGAGCCCCAGTGATCTATCCTCTTTCCCGTCTCCTCTGCTCTGAGCTGAAGCTTTCTTCCTTTCTTTCTCCCTTGTGGTTCTCCTCTTCGGAGGTTGGGGCTCGTTATGAGAGACTGGAACAGCCCTTGTCTCTGGTTCTTGAGTGACGAGAAAACTGCCCACGTGTTTGCCGTGCGTGGAGACCCGTGTCACTGGAAAAGAGGGTCCTGGTAGTTGAGGGGCGAGGTACTGTCCCCAACACACTGCTTTGGCCTCCGCTTCAGTTAAACGGGAGGCACTTTGTCGTCCTCACAGGTGTCAACCGGCTGGTCACTAGTCCTTAGTGTCAGTGGCTTGGGGACAAGCTCTCGGGAGTACCCGCTTTCGGGAAAGCCGACTGTGGGACTTCAGTCTGCGTATAGGTCCGGCTAGCCCTGGCGTAGAAATCTGCGTCCCCTTGTTGGGCTCCATGGTGGGTGGGGCGGTCGGACCCGAATCTTTTTCCATTTCAATATGAATGCTATGATACCTTCTTGCTCCAACAATGTATCCGATACTCCGACTGTGACCAAAAGACTAAGAAGTGACATAGAAAGCACTGTATCAGATCTATCTTGTCCACGTTTCTTAATTATTACCAGCTCCGAAGAATTGAAAAAAATGTCACCCTTTGTAATAAACAAACATCTTTTGTCTTCTGTAGGAGAACTGAAAAATATTAAGAGACTTCGATCTGGAGACCTTTTGATTGAAACTGCGTCCGGAAAACAATCTGAAAATCTTTTGAAACTAACCAAATTAGGACAAGCAAACATTGAAGTTAAACCACATAATACTCTGAACTCGTCCCGAGGAGTAATCTCTGAAATAGACTTACTATCAGTAACTGAAGAGGAATTCGTTAAAGAGTTGGCAGATCAAAACGTGTGCGGTGCTCGTAGGATCAAAATACGGAAAGACGGTCAACTCATTCCCACTAAACATGTCATACTTACTTTCAAGTCTCCTAACTTGCCGAAAAACATCAAAGCTGGATACCTAAACTGTTCAGTCAGGCCGTATATACCGAATCCAATGCGTTGCTTCCAATGTCAGCGCTTTGGACATGGAAAGACCTCTTGTCGCGGCAGCCTCACGTGTGCTCGATGTTCCATCGTAGGACATGCCAGTGAAGGCTGCTCTGCTGCCCTCTTATGTATAAATTGTAAAGGCGAACACCCAGCCTTTTCAAGATCATGTCCGAAATGGCAGACAGAAAAACAAATTCAAAACATTAAAGTTACACAAAAGATATCATTTGCAGAAGCTAGAAGACTTGTTCTCTCTAACCAGCCAAAACTTAATAAATCTTACGCATCTGCAACTAAATCATTCAGATCAATATCAACGCAAACTACAGTTACCGCACAGAAAAAAGAACTAGCAGTGACAGTAGATCCTAGAAACCAAAAATCAGGGAAAAAACCTGATGCTGAAACTAGTGCACCGGTGACTACATCCAAGGGAAAACAGGATGTCCAACAGAACAAACAAAGAGATGATATCAAGGAGAAAAATAAGCAAAAACCCAGGACCCCCAGTCAAAGTTCTATCGCAAGCATGAGTTCAGGACGCCTAGATGACTCAGATGAAATGGATGTTGAAGAAGGGTTATCCCTCCCGAAACACCTTCTGCCTCGAAAATCAAAAAAACAACACCGCCAAAACAGGCATCCATAATGGGTACATTTATTTCGTGGAATTGCCGGGGTTTCCGTCAAAACCTGGATAATATCAAGGATATAATCAACATCTACCAACCTGCCTGCTTTGCACTTCAAGAGACCTTGTTAAAACCAAGCAGCCATGCTAAGATACGGAGATACACCACAGTAAGAAGGGACAACCCATCTGGGGATCGTGCCTGTGGTGGTGTGGGCCTTACCATCTCCCACAATCACCCGTACACTGTTCTTCCTTTGACGACCTCCCTTCAAGCTGTGGGGATTCAGATTAATTTACGTTCTTCAATCTCAGTATGCACTATCTATTTACCCCCACATGAGCATGTAGATCAGCGAGATCTAGACAATATAACAGAGCAGCTCCCAGAACCTTTTCTGCTTTTAGGTGACTTCAATGCACATAGTACCTTATGGGGAAGCAGAGACACTAATTCAAGGGGCCGGCAGATCGAACAGCTAATGGAGGATCATTCTATCTGTCTGCTTAATAACGGAGAAAACACCTACTTTCATCAGCCGACTGGAACATTTCATGCAATTGATCTGGTGCTCTGTTCTCCATCTCTACTCCCCCTTTGCTCCTTCAGTGTAGGGGAGAATCTTTACGATAGTGACCATTTCCCAGTGATTGTAAATATCGCAGGAAAGTCTGTGATCTCAAGACAACCCCGCTTACTTTATGATAAAGCTGATTGGGATCTTTTTGTCTCTTGCGCTGTGCTGACAGAAGAAATGGTCAATGATGTGGACATTAATACAGCAGTAAAAATGATCTCCCATACTATTGTACAAGCAGCTGAACTTTGTATTCCAAAGTCCTCGACAAAGTTCCCAAAGTTCCCTAAACCCTGGTGGAACAGTGATTGCCATAAAACTATGAGAGAGCAAAAGAAAGCCTGGCGTATCTTTCGCCGATACCCAACACTGGCAAACCTTCTGGCCTTTAAAAAAGCTAAGGCGAATGCTAGGAAAGTGAGACGGCAAAGTCAGAGAAAATCATGGGCAGCCTACGTGTCTACTATTACCTCCTCAATGTCTAGCAAACAGGTTTGGGAAAGAGTCCGCAAAGCCTCTGGACTTTACAATGATTATCCCCTCTCTGCTCTAGAAAAAGATGGAAAGTTGATAAGCACTAGAGAAGAAATCGCCGATGCTTTAGGTGATACTTTTGCTGCTGTATCTGACAGTAACAATTACTCAAAAGAATTTCTGCCCACAAAGACGCGCTTGGAAAAGACCCAAATCGACTTCTCCCATCCTAATGCACAATCCTATAATAAAGATCTCACCATGTTTGAATTAAGAAGTGTAATATCTCGCACTGATAAGACCTGCCCTGGCCCTGATGGCATAAGTTATTTGATGATAAAGCATCTGTCCTATGAATCTCTACTGGTCCTTCTCGCTCTGTATAATAAGATATGGAAGGAACAACTTTATCCTACCGCCTGGTGCAGGGCCTTTGTAATCCCTATAGCAAAACCCGGCAAAGATCCGAAAAATCCTTTAAATTACCGCCCCATTGCCCTCACTAGCTGCCTTTGTAAAATCATGGAAAAAATGGTAAATCACCGTCTCACCTACTATCTGGAGACTAACCACTGCCTATCGCCCCACCAAAGTGGTTTCCGTAAGGGAAGATCTTCACTGGACAATGTCCTGTTTTTAGAAACTGCAATACGCAATGCATTTGTAAAAAGAAACCATCTGGTTTCAATCTTTTTTGACATGGAGAAGGCATATGACAGAACTTGGCGGCATGGAATTCTTCATGACCTCCACAGCACAGGGTTGAGAGGTAACTTACCTATCTTTATTCAAAACTTTCTGAAACACCGCTCTTTCCAGGTCAAGATTGGCCCGGTGCTTTCTCAAACCTTTATACAACAAGAAGGTGTACCCCAAGGTTCAGTGCTTAGTGTTACTCTTTTCAGCCTAAAAATTAATTCCATTTTAAAAGAACTTCCTCCCACAGTGCGTGGTTCCCTATATGTTGATGACCTGATGATCTACTGTCACGGTCAAGATATGAGATACATTGAGAGACAACTCCAAATTGCTCTTAACAGAATTGTAAAGTGGTCCAACAGCAATGGGTTCAAATTTTCCAACCAGAAGACCGTCTGCGTGCACTTCTGCCGCAAAAGAAATCTACATCCTGATCCAGAGCTGCATCTTGACGGCTCTCCGATCCGCGTTGAGCCAGAAGCAAAATTCTTGGGTGTTATCTTTGACAGAAAGCTCAACTTCCTTCCACATATCTTAAATCTAAAGAAAAAATGTGCTAAAGCTCTCAACATTCTGAAAGTCCTGGCCAATACTTCATGGGGAGCAGAACGTTGTTCTATGCTCCGCATTTATAGAGCTTTAATCCGTTCCAAACTTGACTATGGCTGTGTTATCTATGGATCAGCAAGACCTTCTGCGCTACTGAAATTAGATCCAGTCCATCACCAAGCGCTACGGATTTGCTGCGGAGCTTTCAGAACATCTCCAGTACAAAGCTTATACGCCATCTGTTTCGAACCATCTCTGAAATTCAGACGCAAGCAGTTGTCCATAGATCTTCACTATAAAATAATGTCGCATGCCGAACATCCTGCACGATTCATGACATCTGATCAGTACTGGCGTAACTACCATGCACGCCCTTCATGTATCCCTCCTTTTGATCTCCGCATTCACTCACTCATTGAAGAATTCAACCTAAAAGATCTGATTCCCAAAAGTTCTACCTTTTTCGGTATTGCTCCCTGGCAAGAAGTGAATATTCACCTACTCAACATCTTTGGAGAACTTAAGAAGAGCAGTACCAACGACGTCCAATACCAACAAATTTTCCTGGACCATAGAAACAGCTATTCTAACTATAAAGCAATTTTCACTGATGGCTCAAAGAATCACGATCATGTCGGGGCAGCTTTTGTTTGCGATAAAGTAATCAGGAGTAGTAAACTTCATAAGGCTGCATCTGTCTTTACTGCAGAAACATTTGCCATTTTGAACTCCTTAATCTTTATCTCCAAGCAGAACAGCAGAAAATTCATCATCTACTCTGACTCACTGAGCGCCCTTGAATCAATTAATGCAAACACTGACCACCCTATGATCTTGGAAATTTTAAAGACTCACCTCCATTTGAGAAATGCAGGATATTCTGTAATGTACTGCTGGGTGCCTGGACATGCTGGCATCAAAGGCAATGAACTCGCTGATATCGCTGCAAAATCTGCTGATACTCCCTTCGATAATGATGTCCCTTTTACAGACATACAGAAGTACATCAGAACAAAGATCTTGTCCAGGTGGCAAGAACTCTGGGAATGCCAGACTCTGAACAAATTAAGGCAGGTAAAACCCAATCTGGAGTATTGGGAATCAAAAGGGAATCGAAAGGAGGATGTACTGTTGACTCGCCTACGAATTGGACATTGCAGGCTGACTCATCAATATCTCTTGAAGGGAGATAATGAGCCTATCTGTGGCACCTGCAACGTTCCTACTTCAGTGAATCACATCTTAACCTACTGTCCTGCTTTTAGTCAGAAACGTGAATTACATTTTAACTCAACGAATTTTAACTTAACAGATCTCATTGGAAGAAACCCTCACGTCAACCTCATAAGTTTTTTAAAGGACATCTCCTTTTACCATATGATTTAAAGTTTTTCCTTTTAACGTACTCTACCTGCTGTCCTGCTTTTAGTCAGAAACGTGAATTACATTTTAACTCTACGAATTTTAACTCAACAGATCTCATTGGAAGAAACCCTCATCAACATCATAAGTTTTTAAAGGACATCTCCTTTTACCATATGATTTAAAGTTTTTCCTTTTAACGTACTCTACCTGTTGCCAGAGCTTTTCTCAAAGTCATTTCTGGATGCCTTCATCAGCATTCCAGGTTCATTTCAACAATTCATCTGATACAATGTGCTTGTACTTTTGGACTTTATTCACCATTTGTCTGGCGCATAATAATCTTCAAGGTTTTGTGCCATTAAAAATACCAACCAACCAACCAACCTTTTTAATAGAGTATTCAAGGAACAAGTTTTTCCAAGTGCTTGGAGAATAGCTTTTGTCATCCCCATTGTTAAACCTGGAAAAGACCCTACCAATCCGTCAAGTTACTGCCCCATTGCTCCTAACTAGCTGCCTTGGTAAACTCTTTGAAAAGATGGTCAACACTCGCCTGGTCTATTATTTTCAGGCAAATAACTGTATATCCCCTTATCAGAATGGTTTTAGAAAAGGACGAGCAACTGTTGATAATATCCTACTCTTAGAAACAAGTATCCGTAGAGCGTTCATTAGAAGAAATCACTACATTTCCATATTCTTTGATGCAGAGAAAGCCTATGATACCACATGGAGGTACGGCATCCTTTGTGACCTATATAATAATGGGTTCCGAGGAAATATGCCAATACTCATTAAACATTTCCTATAGGATTGGAAGTTTCATGTGAAGATAGGCCTTACACTTTCTGACGTGTTCCATCAAGAAGAGGGTGTTCCACAAGGCAGTGTATTAAGTGTCACATTATTTAGTGTAAAAATTAACTGTATTTTAAAACAACTGCCTCCAACAGTCCATGGGATGCTCTACGTCAACGACCTGCAAGTGAGTTGTCAGGGGGAAGACCTGAAAGATATCGAGTGTAAACTGCAGGCATCTCTCAATAGAATCGTTAAATGGTCGCAGGAAAATGGTTTTAGGTTCTGCACCCAAAAGACTGTGTGTGTGCATTTCTGTCGAAAGAAAATTCCTCACTCTGATCCCAAACTTTATCTGCAAGATGTGCTGATTCCTGTAGAAAAGGAAATAAAATTCCTAGCAATGATATTTGACCATAAGCTTACCTTCCTATCCCATATTACCTATCTAAAAAAAATGTTTTAAAACTATGAATATTCTGAAAGTACTGTCAAATACTTCTTGAGGTGCTGATCGAAGCTGAATGCTTCTTATATATAGACCTGTTATTCGTTTGAAACTTGATTATGAATAAGTCATTTATGGGTCGGCAAGGCCTTGAGTATTAGCCAAACTTGACCTGATACATCACCAGGCACTTCGGATATGCACTGGTGCCTATAGACCTTCTCCAGTGGAAAGCTTATAGGTGGAAAGTAACGAGACCACCCTGCGTTTAAGACGTGAAAATCTTTGTTTTAAGCACTATTTCAAAGTCTTATCACAAACCGAAAATCCTACGTGGTTGAAATTGCTTAATGACCCATACTCCCGTTTATATCAGGCACGATCATCATGTGTCCCATCTTTCGGCTTGCAGATGAGTGCTCTGATAGAGGAGTATAATTTGACCGATATAAATGTACAGCTGGAGGAATTTTTTGGAATTCCTCGCCGGGAGGATTGGAGAATCCGATCTCTGGACACTTTTCGACAGTGGGGTAAATCACAAACTAACAAAGTCATCTACAAGGAGATTTTTTTGCGAACATAGAAACAAATATAGGAAATATATCCCTTTATATACAGACGGATCAAAATTCCAGGATCATGTTGGTGCCGCTTTCGTCACAGAGAAAACGATAGTGGGGGTTCGATTACATCCAGCTTGCTCTGTGTTTACTTCTGAACTTGTTGCAATCCATCTGTCTTTGACTTACATTTCAAAACATCACTACATGAAGTTTATTACCTACACGGATTCCATGAGTGCTCTGATGTCACTGAAAAATTATGCTCATTGTTCTCATCCAATTGTAATCAGAATCCTGAAGTTGAATCATACTCTAAAAAATCGGGGTACCAGATTCTTTATTCATGGATCCCTGGGCATGTTGCCATTAGGGGGAACAAATAGGCGGATACTGCAGCTAAAACTGCGACTACAATGTACAATCCTCAGATTCTACTAGCAGACATCAGATTTTGTCAAAAGCAAAATTCTCAGTAAATGGCAGAGGCAATGGGATGACAAAGTATATAATAAGCTGAGAAATGTGAAACCCACCATTGAATACTGGTCGTGTATGGCTAATAGAAGGGAAGATGTTCTCTTGACTCGACTGAGAATTGGCCATTGTCGCCTGACCCATGAGTATCTCCTGAAAGGAGAAGAGAATCTCCGCTGCACAAACTGCAATGCAGATCTGACAGTCTGTCACATCTTGGTGGAAGGCCAGAGTTTTAATTATTTTTGCCAAAAACATTTTAATTGTTCGGAATTGGATTTAAGAAATTTAATTGGAAAAACACATCATCGTAATCTGTTTCTGTTTTTAAAAAATATTGCCTTTTATGGTAGACTTTAATTTGCTTTTAAAAGATATTAGCTTTTATTGTAGACTTTAATTGGTTTTTAGTCTTTTTTTACCTAAGCTAGAAGATTTTATAAATGACTAATTGCATTGTTACCATTTGTCTGGTGCAAATAACCTTGACAGGTTTTGTGCCAAAATGACAATAATCCAATCCAATCTTTTCAGTGCTGATGCTAAATGTATTTATACTATGACAAAGATTAAAAGTCATTTAATCTTTCTTAAAATTTATTACAATGAAAAGTTTCTATTCAAATTCAGCTTCAGATTTGCTCAAGTTTCATAATTTAGCCATTTAGCATACTTTTTTTAATTAATTGAATAAAGTTTACATTAAAAATTTTTAATATGATTCATGTACTATGTACACCTCTTTATAACAGAAAAATAAATCTTCTTTTTTGATAGTGTTGATAAAATATAAGAAAGTCATGTTATTTACTTTGAAATTAATTTATAGCCTTTCAGTATACACTGTACTTGACACTAGCATTACAGTATTTTTAGTTTACGTATAACTGCAGTTAATGGAAAAAATCTAGCAATTTTTGAACATTTTAAAAATAAAATACATTAGAATTTAGCTTATTAAATTTATATTTGTTCCATGTTAAAAATATTCAAAAAAATTGTATTTATTTTTTATTTTATTGAATTGCATGGCAAAAATTTCTCTTTAATAATATGAATCATTAATATTTATTATTTTAATTTATAATATTATTTAGTTAACAATATGAATCATTAATATTAATTTTTTTATTAATTTTTAATTAATTAATATTAATTCATTATTTTGTTTATCATTAATAATATTTTAATGTGTTGTACAAAATTTTTTCAGTCTAGATTTCATGGAGTAAAATATCGTTTCTTATTTTTTAATAAAATGCGAGTACACACACTGGCCAATGAATTAGAAAACCAAGATCAATATTTTGTTGGACCACCATTTGCACGGATAACTGCTCTGGTTCATTTGGGCCATGCTTCTGGAGCAGTCTACATGCTTCTGGAGTGTGTTTACATCCAGAGAATACCGTGCACTGGCTATGCAGCTTTTTAGATCTTGTAAATTAGATGGAAGAGGAGAGTGCTGTTGGATGTGTGTTTCCACCATATCCCACACATTTTCTATGTGGTTAAGATCCAGGCTATGCAGTGGCCAGGGAAGGTGCTGGAAGTCAGACTGATTTTCAGCAAACCTATTTTGACCACTTTTGGCACGATGTGTAGTTGCATTATCATCCATGAAGTATCCATCACCATCAAAGTAAAAATGCAAGATTGTAGGGTGCACTTGATCTGCCAGTATCTCTAGGTATCTCATGGCTGTTTGTTTACCCTCGAGGAACACTAGGGCACCATTTCCGTGCCAGCAAAACATGCCTCATATCATGATACTCCCACCAGACCCTTGCACATTGTGAATAAGGGAAGATGAATTCATGGCTTCATGGGGTTCTTGCCTAATTCGACCTTTTCCATCAATGCAAAATAAGGTGTAGTGCGATTCATCTGACCACATTACCAGTTTCCAATCCTCAGATGTCCAGTGTCTTCTTTTCCGACAGCACTGCAAACGAATTCTTGCATGCTGGGCAGAAATGAGTAGTTTTCTCATAGGCACCTGACTATGCATTCGTATCCTCTGCAATTCTCTGCACATGATTAGAGCTGAAATCTGTTGGGAAGAGCCTTGGTTTACGATCTGCAGCAGTTGAAGCACAATAGAGCCCCTGTTCTGCCATACAATTCGTCAGCAATGACACTGATCACTCTCTTCGAAGACTATGCTCGAACCGCAGTTACGTCTTCTAGAGAAGGACTGCGGGTTCTGATTCCAACTTTTGAAAATCTTTGATATGGCTGCTTTTGATAACCCAGTAAGATTTGCTGTCTTTGAAATCGAGGCTTCTGCTAAACGGGCACCAGCAATAATCCCTTTTTCAAATGATGAAAGATCTGTCATTTTTCCCATTTTATTTCATCCATCACGAAAGCATTCTTACACATTACTTATATTAGCATTCTAACCAAGTGTAGTCCACATCATAAAAAATTTGCATACTTCATCCCTAGCATGCATCCAAATGAAATCTCAGAAGTTTCTAATTCATAGCCCAGTGTGCATATAGATACTAAAAATGAAATAAATTACATACAGTATTTGTCTTAGCAATTTAGATAAATGTTTAGTTTAGTAATTCTTCTTATGCAAGGTCCGGATACATATTTATTGCACCTTCCAGAATCATTTATAGCTTTTTTTCTTACATTTGTTAATTTGAAATCATTTACACTTATTTGCAGAAGGGTCATCTGTAATTTCTCATGGGACTGAGAAAGTTTCTTCTGTGAGGAAATGTAATTTTCTTGTAGCTGTTTGGCCACATCTAATATAAAATCAAGATGTCTATTGTTTCCATTGCTGGTAGTCTCTTTTTAAATGATCCATCAATATCATAGATAAATCAAATCTATTCGAAAACAAATTTACTGGCCAGCATCAGATTGATTTAATGGAATATTTTTGGACCATTTGATCCAAAACATCTATTCTATATTTAGGTGTTTTGTAAAAATGCCCAACTTTGAGTGTTTTCTAGTTTGATGCAATTTTCAGACTTGCCTGAAACAACTCATAAGAAGGATATTTTTGTTCTTTTTCTCTGATATGACTTGAGAGAGACATATAATACTTGACAACTTTACACAAATATAATTGATCAATCTTTTTCTTGAACAAAAGATATATATATATTGGTTAAGGTAACTATGCCAGTATAGCTAATTCTTTTATTCCCCAATTTGCTTGCTAAATTCAAAGAAGAAAAAATTCTCCATTATAAAGTTGTCTGTGTTATAGAAGAGTTCACTCAACTGATAAACAGCATGCTTCCCAACAGTTCCTTCATCTGGCCTTTTTTTATCTTTTGCTGAATCTCCATTTACTTTATCCATTTACTAATTATCCATTTACTTTGTTTTTGCATCATCTAAAAATCAAAATTTTGTGCAGAGTCTTTTGGCAGATACTGAACAAAGAAGCATCTTGCTTTTGAACAGTTGTTTATCAATTGTAATGTTTTCATTTGATTTGTAACACAGTAAACAGTTCTCAGTAAAGGCATTCCTTGCTTTCAAAGCATGATGGATCAGTTAGTAATCTTTGCAATCTTGACTTCAAGTCAATGTACACATATTTTATTATTTCCAAGAATCTGTCCCTAGGCAATGTTTCATTGAAGATTTGTGGCCTCCAAGATTTAGATCATAGACTAATAACAGAAAATCCTTTCGTAGCCAAAACACCATCAGCATTTAATTTAGTAATCAAAGTATCTAGCTGAATAAATCACAAGCTCAATTTAGGTTTCAGCAACTTTTGACAAGCTTCAGCTTCTGTGCATTGCTGTATATGATGCTATACTTTTTTAGTATTTATAAAAAGTCTCCATGCCCTAGTTGTGTTCCCATCAATTACTTTTCTCTTAGTAAAAGTAGTTGACTCACTCGTTTCTCACAAAGCATTTTGAAGAGTAAGTCTTCCAAATGAATTTGATGAAATAATTTCCTTTATCCACACTTTACCATGGTTTGCTATTGTTGATTTCTTCATCTTTTGAATGATTATCTTCATTTTCAAAATATCTAATTAATTTGTTTTCTCAGTGGATATGGCTTTTTCCACACCTTTGTCGTCTTTTTGAATCACAGACTACTACTTTATCCTCAACTAAATTCTTATTCAAGGTTCCTCCACAGCTTCCTTTTATTGGAATTTTATTTTTGGAATCTATTCAATATGGAACTGAGGAAGAAATGTCTTGTTCTTCCTTGGAACTAGATGGTGAAATGTTTTTGCATTTTTCTTTAGAAAGAATAAAAGCAGAATTGTCATCAGATAATTCTTGTAAAACTTTTACCATTTCTTCTTCTGGTAGTTATTTTTTTCCAACAGCTGTGTGCAAGATGCTTGATAAAGAAAAATTTGCACATTAGAAAAAGCAGAAGTCTCAAACAGTTACAACTGAAATGAAGAGTGCTGTGGGACAGAGAACAAGGTTCGAGAACTTGAAACTATCTGATAGGCATTAAACATGAAACCTGTTTGGGACATTTATTCTTTGAGAAGGGGGGAGCCTCACTTCGATTCCAACCAGCTGTCAAATAACATCTGAAAAAAAAAAAAAAAAGATGTCAATTCCAGGTATATGTAATTATATTTAACCTTTTGATGCACACAATATTATTTTTATAATGTTTTAATTAAAAAAAATTCTAGAAATCAAATATTATGTTCTTAGTGACAAATAGTATATGAATTACAAATTCTTTCACCCATTGATCTGTGGGTGGTGGTCTTGCTGTTAAACCAGCATATGTCTAGGACTTTGAAACTTACTGCGTTAGGAGGACAAAACAACTTACCTTTTTCCTTGCACATTTCCAATGAATGATGAAATTTGCGAATTAAAAAAAATATATATATATATTTAAAAATTGCATTAGATGTAAATTTTTTACTTGTAATGAAATTTTTTACTTGATGATTACTAAAGTAAATCATCAGAAAAAAATGAACTTAATCATTTATGTAATTTTTTATAGCAGTAAAAACATAAGACCGTACATAATAAGGAGGTTCGGATAAATATATTAAAAAAATTCAAATCACTGAGTATAAACTTGGTGATTTTTTTAAAATGGCAAAGAACAAAGTTATTTTTTGTGAAATTGTTCAAAGCATGTTTTGTCTTTTTGGTACATGCATAAGCCAACATTGCACATTTTATACATGTATCTTGTTCTATGAGGTTTCTCCCTTGTGTTACAAAATGTACATCATTGGGATTTCCATTTTACTGGCATATGGTCTGTGTTCTTCAGTCTCTTTTTATCTGGGGCATGAAATTTATGGTTTTTTATGTTGATGGGAGACCTGATCTTTTTCGCTTTGGTATGGATGCTTCAGTTCCTATTCATATCATACTACTGATTATATTCATTCTGAAAGACTTGAGTATTTTTAAAATGGCCTCACTTTCAGGAAGCATTCGATATATAATGATGGCATTTATGATGATGTTTCAATGAAATGAAAAAAAGATTTGATGCCACTATTTTTTAACTTTTTCTATCAATTTGATATAAGCTTTTTAGTTGGTCAAAGTAGGCCACATATCTCATATTTTTATTGTAGTCTATAATTTTCTTTGGACATTGTATCTGAACTTTCTGTCCAGTTTTTTTTTCTTTTCTATGGTACATGGAATAACGGGATAAATTAAGCCAAATAAAATGGTAACACATCTTTTGTCTTTCCATTTTAGACAAGTTATTTTGTCATCATCTATATCCGCTTAAAAATAAACATTCCTATTTGAAAGCTGCAAACACTGGTATGAAGAACATTGGTTTCAAGGCGCGACCACTGAGCTTCTAGAGGATTGTGAGCATTGTAAAACTGTTCTAATGGCTCAGTGGTCGTGCCCTGAAACCACAAAGCAAATGCCATAAATATACACAGGCTGTTTATATACGCAGTTTAATTATTGCTGTATTTTTATTGTTTATGATAGAAATAATGATGTGCAATGAAGAACTTTTGAAATTTAAAGTTGTTTATATTAATAAAAGGAAGTTATTCTGTCTCATTGAAAAAACTAATTTTAAAAGGCATCTGATTTGCTAACCATACTAAGAGCTTAAAAAAGGTATGGTTCTGCAGTCATTTGGTGTTATTTAGAGGTAAAAGATAAATAATCAATCGGTTTTTCACTCAGAAGGTCAGAAAGACGAGCGGGAAAGAATTCGTAAATTGTTGTTTTTCAGGGCATTACCACCGTGAATCAAAGGATTGAAGGAATAATCATTTAAAACAGCCCAAATAAACTATTCTGTCATCTTAGTGTATATCAGAAAAAAAATATCCACTTAATATTTTTTAAAATTGTAATGAATAATAGATAATTTCCATAATAACCTTGTCACAACCAATAAATAACTCAATTTTTTCAAATGTATATTTAAAATCTGGTTTTTATTGTGAGACATTGGATTTAAAATGTAAATAAAAGTTAGATTATTCATGATGAAGATGGCATGATAAAATATTAACAGTAAAAGTATGAGTATACAGAAATTATAGCTGAAGTATAAAGTTCATCTAAACATTAGCATCATTGGTGATAATGAATGAAATAAATAGAAATGAAAGTTTTCTTGTGTCAAATAAACTTTTTGATCAGTTTTTGTATTGAATTATATAAAACTAGCAATGTAAAATTAATCTTATAACTATATCATTTCAACAGATTTTTGCCTTTATAAAGATGATGATTTCCAAAAATTTAATAGTTCAATATGTAATGGTAACTCTAGATATTTTTTCATACACTAAAGTGTAATAATTCAGCATTTAATAACTTTTGAATAAAATTCTAATTAAAAAAAAATGCATTTTCAAATTAATTTACAATATATTTTGTAGGATGGTGGCTGTACATGTCCTGGAGATGTTGCAAAAGCTTTTGGAGCTGGAGCAGATTTTGTTATGCTTGGTGGAATGTTTGCAGGGCATGATCAGTCAGGAGGTGATATCTATGAAAAGAATGGCAAAAAAGTAAAGTTATTCTATGGCATGAGTTCAGCTACTGCAATGCAACGCTATCATGGTGGAGTTGCTGAATATAGGTACATATTTTGATTGTTTTATTTAAGGATTAAGGAAAATTAAAGCATTTCCAGGAATTAAAAAAAGTAGCTTGGAGTATATTACTCTTGTTTAAAAATTTACTGTAAAACTAGTTATTTATTGTATAATTTACTATAAAACCGATTATTTTATACTAGCAATATAGCTTTTCTCATGGGTGGCATAATAAAATCTTATTTCCATTAAACATAAGAATAGGTACAAAGGTGGAGGAAAATTAAAAAAAAAAAAAAAAAAAAAAAAAAAAACATGCAACATAGCTACAAAATATGTGATGTTATGTCGACCAGAAAACGCATCCTTTTTTGAAATACATTACTGCTTATTTGTTGTAAATCCTTGATGCCATGATTTAAAGAATTAAGGAATTTATGCACCAAAACGAAAATTTTTGATGTTATTTTAAAACTTAATCTTTGCTTTTCGAGTAATCTTCCAATACTGTACATCTTTAAAACTTAACATGAAATGTCATCAGACCCTGAAGTCTCAATTTTTCACATGTGTATATATATATATATATATACACACACACATACATGTATACATATGTATGTAAATGGGTAAATATGTGTGCATATATATATAAATAAATCTTGTCAAAAATATATAATAGTAAAAATAGCTGATGTTCTATAAACAATCCTCAAAATTCTTAAATATATAGCATTTTTGATCACCAGGGGCAAATTTTGTGATGAATTTGACCATCAGTAACAAATTTTCACAAGAAATTTTAAAATTTTGTGAAACTTCGAAACAAATATACACTATCAAACATACAAAATAGTCCAAGATCTGGAATCATCAGAGTTTAGTCAGTTTTGGATTTTAGATCATCTGTATAAATTTAGCAAGGCGACATATAGAAATAATAATACTAAAATGAAAAATATTATTTATTAATATTTCTTTAAGAAATATGTTCTTCTAAATCACTACCACATGAAATTAAGATGTGATTTGAAGCTTAAAAGGTGATATTTTCTGTGTTTAAAACTATACTGCAGATATTTCCCATTCTGTTAATTGATTAATGGATGAGGCATTATCATCACAATATAAAAGTTCAGTTATGTAATCTTCATATAGCATTTCTTCTTATATTCCATTAATCAAAAAATTTTGCTTTTTACTAGTGATACCTGAAAATCTTTGGATTTGCAGTTTCCATCAATGCCATGAAATTTGATAAGCTATATATTATGCCAAGCAATTTTAAAAATATCTGCAAACATGTCTTCTTATGATTTGAAATTCCTTACACATCAGATTTTATATTAAAATACTTCTAGAATTCTTGGATGGTCTTATTGCTTTATTGTTTTTTTAAAAAACTGCTTTATATCTACATTTCAGTAACTGCAAAATTCTGATATCCAGTGGCTGATTGATGGGATATACAGTTTTGCGAAAAGAGTAAAATTAAAATGTTACCATTCCTTATAACTAATTTTGATAAGATAATAAGCTGCTTTAAATCAGTAGAACTGATTTGCTATGGTAACTGAACTCAAGCTCCTTAGAATCTAATTCTTTGTCCTTTGCACTCATGTACAAACTGAAAGTTGAAAATTGAAACTGAAAGTTTGAAGTTTGCTTTCATGTACAAATTTTGTCTTGGTCTATAAATGGCATCTTCTGTACACAGTCATTTATATCAGCATGATTTTCACATTCCTTGTGGAGATAACATGATGCTACTGTCTATATCTGCCAGTTCACTGTTGCAATGGCATTGCATGTTATGTGACCAAGTGTAGTTTCACCAAACTTAAATCATTTGCATATCAACATTCACCTGAGTAATTTGTATATTTTTAGTTATATTATTTCTTCATGGTGTGCTAATTTCATGGACTGTGAATGTACTGATATTTTTACATATTTTTTAGAATAATTTCGATGAAGAATTAAAGAAAGTAAATTCTTTTGAATAAAGATTTCTGGCACTAGCTTATTATTTGAAATGGGAAATATCATGTGCTACTTTAAATTTATTCTTCTTTCAAAATATCGCATGTAAACAAGCTGTGAAATGAAAGATATCTGTTTGCACTATCTGAAGAGAAATATTCCTATTCTATGATTAAAAAACATTGTGAAATGCATCACATTAAAATATCTAAGTGCAAAATAAACAGGATTATTAATCGGAAAGAGGGGAACTTTCAATCATTATTTCTTCGTGGAAAGAAGACTCCAAACAATTGTCTGAAAAGGGTACACTGAGGGAAAGAAAAAGGGGAGGCAGTTCTATTATCTCTTGTTCTACTGGGCTGATCGACGAAATTCAACTTGCGTTTTTCATGTCTTGAAAGTGCGACTTAGGATATGTATTAGATTTACATATAGTAGTGTTCTAATACAGGTATTTTGACACAAAATTGGACTTTTTCTGTAAGGACATGCTAATGTTTTTTCCCATATTTCGATTCTACGACTCAAATTAAGCCACATGCTAAGTTTTGTAAAAATCACACGAATAGTTTTTAAAAAATTAGCTCTCAAAATTTTAGCTCCTCAATGTTAATTCAATATGATATATATTTATTAAGATCTCTTTTTTTTATTATTAAACTTACTTAATTCCTTCTTCCAGAATTCGAAATCTGCTCTTAATCCAAATATAATTCGCACATTTTCTGTGATTTATTTTCAAAATTTGTATTTTTTAAATAAATTTTATAAATTTTTCGTAAACAATTTTGTATTATAACCTGTAAAATTTTTAACATCTTAAAGTAGATGTATTTCTAAGGCACACTTACAAAACATTCAGTTTTTTTATTCAAAATTTCCTAAGCTTTACGTGAATTTACACATTGTGACTTGTTTTGAAATTTGGCATATTCGTTACAAGTGATAATACGCCAAATGTGTTTTTACACACTTTGTTAATATTATTTGAAAATATTGAACGTAACTTTTTTCCCCCGCTTATGTAAACTTAAAAAAAGGAAAGGAAAAAAGAGTTCGCCAAGTGAATTATTCTTGGTGCAAACTGAAAAAAAATGCGGCAATATAAATTTTTAAATTTCGCACCAAATTTTTACAAAATTCAATATTTAGGTCTAATTTGAGTCGTAGAATTGGAATATGGAAAAAAATTGGCATGTGATTTCAGAAAAAGTCCGATTGTATGTCAAAATATCTGTATTAAAACAATGCTTTATATAAATCTAATAAACATCCTAAGGCGTGCTTTCAAGACATGAAAAATGCAATTTGAATTTCATCAGTCGGCTCAGTAGAATGAGAGAATAGAACTGTCCCCCCTCCTTTTTTTTGCGTGGTGTGCATACTGTTTCTATTAAACTATTTCTATTTTTCTATTAAGTTAAATCATTGGTAACAAGACAAAAATATGCTGGCCCAAAAATCAACTTCTTACATACTTTAAATACATCTGTAATGACAATAAATAAAATAATAAACAAAATTTTGCTACTTAAAAATGCTAGAAAACATAATATTCACCAGCTTTTGCCGAAGCATGTATCTCAGTGAAGAGTAATTTGTAGAACTCTACATGAAAACTGTTTAGCAGGAGACAAATGGAAATAATTTGTGACCCTTTATATGAAACATGGCTTTATTTAAACAGTTGCAACAAAAAAAAAAAAATAAAAAAAAAAAAAAAAAAAAAAAAAAAACCTCTTTATTATTGAAAATGAAGAGAAAAAAATTTACAAAGCCTGGCTCCGTCATTTCAAAGAAAGTTTAGGTATCGGTTTATGATTGTCGTATTCTCTTACAGTGGGAAATCTGAAATAAGAAGTGTGAGAAAAAATATTAAACCCGACGTACTGGCAAGGGAAAATTTTACATTTGATACAGAAGAATCTCATTTCTTTATACCAGTGATTTTCAAAAAGTGAAACTTCATCAAAACAAAGCAATAAGTCATATTTTGAAAAGTACCACTGCATTTCTTGAAAAAATGAAGACTGATACAGGTATTGCATATTACCTTTTCAGTGTATTCTTGCAAAACCTCCTGATTTTCACTTATGAAGTATTGTGTCTTAAATGAGCACTTTCTAAGTGTAAACTCACTATGACTGATAGCCCGTTGGAAGTTGTGCAAGAGGAATGGAAATCATTGGTCCTGAAAATTTTACAAATTGCCCTTCTGTCATTAGGGTCACCAGACTACAGCCCATCACCTGTTTTTAATCCAGCCCGAGGGATAATTTTTTTACGTGAAAAATAAATCAAATTATACACTTAAGCAATGGCCGATAATTGAGTCAAAAAGTTCTAAATAATGACTGCAAGTGGCACTATTGTCATATTCACTCATTTGTTGTTTTTAAAAGTACTCCCAAGAGGCAAATGTTTGTCATTGTGTGCCATACAAGCGTGTTAAGAGTTTTTCTCTAGCAGTGCGTGTAGTATCATTTGTCAAGATACTCTGCGATATTTTGTTATTTTATTTATTACCTACCATTACCATATCACTCTCAAAATTAAACAAGAGAAAATATAACCTCGAATATTGTGTTTTTTTTAAATCGGATTGACGTGCCAGTTATTTTGCCATGGAATTAAATGACAAACGTTTTATGTTTAATATGCAATGACGTAATAACTGTGGAAAGAGTATAATATACATCATCATTATCGAAATAAGCATATTTATACCTCACCCAGAAAATGGTCATTAAAATTGGAAAGTTGAAAACAGAATGCATCATCACAATGCAGTTTATTCGTAAAAATAAGAAATGATAACGAAGCACTAACTAAAATCAGCTTACAAATATCTTAGGAAATTAGCCACGAAAGGAAAACCATTTATCGATGATGAATTAACTAAATCATGTTCACATGTGGCGGTTGAAGAAATCTGCCCACAAAAAATAGGTATGTTTGGATCTCTCTGTCTTTCAGCGAGAATTAATGTTAGAAAACGTAACATTGGGAGCCCCATTAAGTATCAATTAAAAGATAAGGCAAAAAATTTGAAATTGTTCTTGATGAGTTGATAGATATTACTGTTACTGCCCAATTCCTGGTGGGGTGTCAGTTCAGACTAACATCTTACTGTACACCTTACTATTGAGGATTTTACCTTTTTTCAGTTACTCTTTGTGGACGGCAGTTCCACCTGATACAAAGCATGATGTTCTTGTAAGTGGCTTACTGAGCACAGACCACCCCCCTTTTTGACCTATGTTGTTGAAGTAATCCACTTTTCATTAGAAGTGATGATCTGGTCCAGAATTTTGTCCTTGTGTTGATATTCAATCAGATTAGTGCATGCCCCAATATGTGTGTCCTTATCTGCTTGGTTCAGCTCATTCGGGACCAGCGACTGAACTTGTTCTATGTCAAGTTTATGCAATGCATAGCATGACTAATGGGTGTGGCATTGTCTAACTTCTTAGCAAGCTCTCAAGTGGTGGTATACTGATCTTCCACAAGTTCTTGCATGCAGGCCTCATCAACGTCAGTAGGCTGACCAGAGCACTCTGCTTCTTGAATTTCCTAGTCCTTGTTTTTTAACTTTCGGTACCAAATCTTCACCAGTGTCATACAAAACAACATTAGTACCTAAAGCAGTACACATGATTTGGTGACATTCTGTAGCTGACTTTTTACAACAGACTTGGAAGTAAATGATGTTTTTAATCTGGTAGTGTGATAGTTCCATTTCAGACACCTTGTACTTACTGATGATGATATTTTTTACAATTTCAAAATACAGTGTCAAGCAAGTCTTTCTTTCAAATGGCAAAAATCATTTGACAAAAGATGATTAAACATGTCAGCTCAAACTGTTTGTGCAGATGATATTTGTGGTGGCGGGAAACTTTCGTTAAAACCATATATTTCTTGAAACGTGCTTCTTAACAAAATTATTACTTGAATATTTTGCAGCATTTACATGAAGTAATTCTGAATCCATGAGTTATATCGTTTTGTATCGTGATTGCATCTGCAATCATCCGTGAGTTGTTTAATGGTTGCACCATGATATTGAATCTGTTCATTTTATTTTTAATGTGTGTGTGAGAGAGAAAAAATTTTTTGCTGAAAATTCAATAGATACAATTCATCCAAATCGCCTGATATAGCGTAGTTACTTTTTCTTATTTTTACAATTAAAATTGTGGCATCAGGGTGGCAATTTTAAGCCTATTAATACAACAAAAGAAAAAATTTCTTGAATTCTGAATAGGTACTATGAGAATGATTTTAAAACATGTTTTGAGGATTGGAAATAATGTTAACGTGTGTTGCAGTTGGAAAATGATGTTATAAATATTAATGAATTGAAAACCTTGAGTTATATGGAATCATTACTAATACTTTTTTATCCCTGTAGTATTATTACAGATGGGATTATTTGTACCTTTCATATTGTCAAGATCTTACTATGTCACAAACCTTATTTGGAAAGGACTACATTGGTTAAATATAGCTAATTTATTAGTTGCATAATAATTTAAATTATATTCATCTTTAACAATTTAGTTATTACATAACAAGAAAATTATTCTTTTTTCAAACATAGGGCATCTGAAGGAAAAACAGTTGAAGTACCTTATCGTGGAGACATTGAAAAGACAGTATTAGATATTCTAGGTGGATTACGTTCAGCATGCACATACACTGGAGCTAGCAAACTGAAGGAGCTTCCACGTCGCACAACGTTTATCAGAGTTACTCAACAAACCAATGAAATATTTTTTTCTCGTGAAGTAAGGGATTAATTGTTGAAGTATTTTTTACTTTCAGTGACATCAATATATAAGGATTAGAAAATTAAAAAAAATTATTTTAATTATCCAGATTGCTTGCTTTGATAATATAAATATGCTAACAGGATAGTTGTTAAAATTCTTGAGTTTCAGCAACTGAATTTGAAAACTATTTTCATATTTACATATTAGCACAACCACCATGGTGAAGTTTACAATTTTTTACAGCAGAAAAGACTGACAACTTATACTTGCAAAAGAATTATTTATTACATACATATTTTATGTTTGAATTAAGTATTTATCGCAGATATTAATAAGTAAGCCTACTTGTCGGTTTTTGTCTGTTCCTTTTAGAATAGATTTAAAGTATAGTGTCCTTTAGCAATTTTGCTGTGAAGTTCATATTCCTAGAGCAAGTTTATGGTAACTTCTTCCATAGCAAGCAAATTCCATAAGCATATATTTTAAAATTGAGTAAGGTAAAAATATCATGATTTATGTATAAACACTGTTGAAACTTGGAGTACAAAAACACAAATGAAAATGCTATGTTACTTATTAAAACTGAAGAATTATTATGCACATGGTTGCTTGAGATTTGGCACATTCTGAAAATTTGGTGACTTCCACTAAAGTGGTTGTGCTAAATTTGAGTACCTTTTCTAGAACTAATCTCCTAAATTTAAATATTGTCTATTTTTTAAATTTAAAAGCAAAACTTGTAACATACATCTGAAGTTTTTTCTGAGTATAGTGTTTTAAATTGATTTGTAATGGTGAACGTCTGTAATTTTGAATTATTAGATGAAATATGAAAAGCATTATAGTTACTTTTAGATGTGATAAATGGGTTATCTTAAAATATGAGATTTTCATTCTTGCCATGTAATCTGCAATTCCTTTTTAATATGCTATTTACAAATATTAATTTACAAAATTAAAAAAGAGGCTGTTTTTAAATATTGAATAATAGTATTTTAAACCAATATCATGAAATTTTAATTTTTTTATCAGTGAGAGTAACATTTTTAGAGTATATCAGTTTTAAAATTTTTTTCTTCTCAAAATGTAGAATCTCAAAGTTCTGTATCTTTCATCCTTTACTTGTATTTTAATATGCTTTTAATTTGCTGATTATGAATTACATTAAAATATTAAAACTGGCAGTTATTGATGTGATCAAAACTAATGGCTGACTAATTTTAAATATACTTATTTTTCCATATATAATAGTTTTAAAATGTGTTATGCTTTGTATAATAATAACATAATAATATAATGATCAATAGTTTATGGTGAGCTGAATGTTCATTAACATTGAATTTAACATTAGCTATCAGGATATTTATCCCTTTCCCTTTTCTGGCATTTTCAGTTTTTTTTTTTTTTTTTTTTTTTTTTTTTTTTTTTTTTTTTTTTTACATTACACGTAGTAGAGCTCTTGAATTAATGTGATATTTTTATGTTTCTAAAAAACAAATGCTATCATTTTCAGAGCTGCGATAGCATTCTTATTGTGTGCATTAATACAGCTATTTTCATTTTACATATCACAGCTGTAACATCAAATGTGTATGATTATATATGCTGAGAAAACTTAAGAAAATGCTAATGACATCTTCAGATTTATACATAGCATGGTGAAGAACCTTTGCAAAATTCTTAGCATAGTAGACTCCCTTTTAACCATTCTAGCTTTGTCAATATTTTATTTTTATTGTTTTAATTTCCTTTTTCTTTTCTTCCTCTAAGAATTCAGTTTCCTATGCCAATTCTGAGGAAAATAAAGTATTCTGTAGTCAGACACAATTATTACTTCATTCTGTTACTAGAATTAAATAAGGGCATCAACAGTCAGTTATAAAAGCTCTTGAGCAAACATTCATAAGTCTAATTGACTTGGCTTTGGGGGGGGTATGAGAATAAAAGTGAATGAAATAATAATTGAATTCTTGTTTAGTGTTGTGAAATATGGCTTTGAAATTTCAGACCTCTGCTAATCAATGTGTAGATGTGGCATTATTAACATGATAAATGGTTAGTGTTGAGAATTATAGGAAATATGTACTTTCATAACCAATATTTGGTAGATCATTTTTAGGATTAAATGTGAAAGAAGATTTATATTTTTTATCAAAAACTTCTGACTGATGCCAGCTTTACTTTATGTAGAGATTTTAATTTTGAATCAACATGCTTCGTTTTATATTTATGATGCATTTAGATCAGTGTTTTGCTCTTAATCTTAATTTATTAATTTTTGCCCCCATTCCCTATTGTACATTGAATACAATATACCATATATCTGAATAAATATCAAGTGAAAGGAAAATATTTTACTGCAACTAAAACTGCAGTTTCTTTTGTAGGAATTGGATATCCTTCAAAAATATTATACTTGCAAATGAGGATTTAAAGCATATATAAAATATGTAAAACATCTTTTAAGCAAACTAACAGTTTTGAAATCTAAGTATTTGGATTTAAGAATAGCATTTTTTATTTTTTATCAAAAATAAACATATTTATTAAAAATCCAATTTGAATACAATAATTTTTCCATATATTGTTTATTGAGAACAGGACATTTTATTATGTAACAAAATGATAAAATAGTGACCCTTTTATATTCTAGCTCCTAATCTAGTCGAAATAGTAATTTATTTATGTTTCTGCTTGTAGATTTTATTTTGCAGCATTTTCAGTACTGAAGTGAAAATATGAGGTTATTTAGATTTCCATATCCATAAACTTTTTTTCTCCCCCTCAGTTCTCCTTATATTTTTCACTACTCTTTTTTTTCCTCCTTATGCACCTAATTAACAGTCATTTGTGTTTTCCTCTTTGAAAGTTAGTGTGAAGTCTGTTATTCAATACAAATGTACTGCAATGTATATATTATTTTTCGTTTCAGTCTTGCAGTGTATTATTAAAATACCATGCATTTTTTAAATGTTGCTGAATTTTTATTAATGATTTTAAATGTTAAGTTGATTAATTGGGATAATTTATTTCAAAATTTATGTGTTTATATATATGTGTGTGTGTGTGTGTGTGATGAAAAAGAGAAGCAAAAACAGAGCAATGTAGAACGTAGATTCATATTGAAGAAGAAGAATTCTGATTGAGTAGAATGCTAAAATGTTGAATCCATAATGATTAGGAAACTTCGCGGCTAAGAAATATTAAAATTCATTTCTATTCTAACTGACCATTTGTCGCCACAATTTATTTGGCATTCTAATCATGCGTATTCAAGAACATTTACATTTTTTAATACTACTGTGATAGAAAGGGAGTGAGGGAAATAGCCTCTTAATCGGAAGGGAGGCAGAAGCTAAGTGCACAGTTATCCAATATGGAACCTCACCAAGAGAAGGTTTTGATTGAGATTAGAAAGGTTTCAGTTTTCAAAATTTTGAGTTCAGTTTCTGAATTAGCTATGTCATAAGCATTACACAAGCCATGTGACATAGATTAAGCTAGAAATGGCACAATCCAGAAAAGTTATTACTAGTTTTAAAATAGAGAGGAAATACCCAAATTAAAAATGAAGAATTAAAAGCCTATTGCTAAATTGAATTATAAAGCTGATTTACATGTATTTATCTTATATATATTTATATACGTACATTGTATTTTGTATAGTATGATTTAATATTGGCTAAATTTTAAAGGTTGTTGAATGAAATAATATATTTGCACAAAAATTATGATTGTAGAAGTAGCCTAACTTTTTTGTAGTTATACTTCATGCTTGCTAGAAAGCTGCTGTTTTAAATTTTCTTAATTTATATTTAAATTATTAACTAAAATAATTATGCTAGCAAATGTGTGCTGAAAAAACTTGATTCTTGACAGATAAGATCTTAATTTCAGAAATTTTGATAATATATTAGGTTTGAAAACAAATAGGAGCAATAAAAATTATACAAGCATCACCTTCTTATTTAGCAGGTTTCTGAGTATTTATTCAAAACCAAAATTCTCAGAATGGAAAACTCCCAGCCCTAAAAATATGTGCTAATGAATTTTGTTTGAAATATAAATAACACATTGTAAATGATTCATTTGTAATTTGTTAATGACTCACAGCAAAATTTTTGTGCACAGAAGTACATTAAATGAAGTAGAATCATATATTAGAAACTTCAATTTATCAAGCAACATAAGAAAGCGAATGAAAAGCGTAAATTTCTCTCAAGTATAATTGGTTCTAGTTATATGAAAAGCTACAGAAGAATGAATAACTAAAATATAGATAATCAAAAAAGGGAATGCTTGTATATCTTACACATTACATTTTCATATCTAAAAAATAATTGCCTTTTTCATGTATTAGTGCATTTTAAGTAAATAAGTCTTTACTACGAGTCTTTACTTACGTCTTACTATTACAAAATGTGAAGGAGCATTGCATAAATAATTATATATTTTTAGTTAAGTTAATAAAATGATTTATATATATATCAGCAAATATACTTTATTTTTTATTATACAGTTTTTTTGGAATGGAATGGTGTATTGTTGCTTTTATGATTTTTTACATTTATTAATATAACGACCCAAAAAACAATTTTAAAATCGTAATATATTGAATTATTTATTTTTCATATAATATTCATAAATATGTTAATTTATAAAGGACTTCCTATTTAAGGTTCTTATTAGTTTAGGAAAATGGTTTCACATGGTTTTCTTTCATTTATCATTTCTGCTAAGTGTTCAAAATTTTACAAATGTGATCTCTTGTTCTGCTCTGTTTGTGTGTTTTATGCTTTGTTTACATGCACTTCGAATTTTAAATTTTACTCATTTCAGCTAGGAAATCCTTAGTTTTCAAAATACCTTTATCTGATTTATGCCTGTTTCAGTTGTACATTATTTTCTGTATTTTGAATATTTACTCAAGTAGTTCCCATTTCTTTTTCCAGAAATTCTAATTAAATTTTATACTTTTGCTGAAAAATAATTTTAAAAAATCACCAAAAGAGTAGATAATTAAGCAGAAATATATTTTAATGACTAAGTTCTCTGATTAGAAGCAAACATATATAAGTAATCAGTAGAAGAGTTTTGCTCTCCTACAGATAGTTATATTATTAAGCATTATTTTTTAATCTATGGATTCAAGTATTATTTTGACCTTGTATATGAAGTTTAAAGGAATGGGGAGACAGATATGAAAATGGAATAGAATTTTTATGTATGTGTGAATTAGGGAGAGGCATTATAAAGAGTCAAGAAATTCGAACATTTTTATCCTTTTTGTCCTTTCCCTGTATACTTAGCATGTTTTGCACAGGTCTCTTTATTTTTTTACATGCATTAACTTTTAAATGTGTAGCCAATTTTTGTGATAACTGTTGTTTAAAAAATTAATATTATTAGATTTAGCTTGAACTTAATAACTGCCATAAATTTTATGATCACTGATATTAAAATTGCTGTTGTCTTAGACATATTATTATAGATTTTGATATTTATCAAATATATTTTTTGAAAATTCATGACTTAGAAAATTAAATTTTTATTTTAGAATTCTAAGTGACACTTGCTGTGATAAATGGCTTCTTTAATGTTTGAAAAATTAAAGAACATATTTTTAAAACATTGCAAGGATTTTAATATATTTCTTTCTTTCTTAGTAAATTTCTGACTGGAGTTCTGTGATTACCAACCTTGCATGACACCTGATCCTTTTAAAAGCATGCACAAAGTGGGGTGTATTGTAATATTTCTTAGAAAACGCATGACATTTTATTTTGTTTAAAAAATATGAATATAGATCTGATTTTTAATTTATTTATTTATTTTTCAGCTTTTTAAACATATCTGATATTTGTATTTATCATGTATTTCTCAAAATAAGCATTTTATTGGCTTTTGTGAATTAACATTTATTTAGTCACTTTTGTTATCAATCTGAATTTTATCAATTTACTTTTAACTTCTCTTTATATATTTTATGCAGAGTATCTTTAACCAGATCTGTTTTAAAAGGGAAATCGTTTGTTTTTTGCTTTATTGTATTATTGATTTGATTAAAAATAAGTACTAGTTTTGAATTCTAATCCAGGAAAATATTTCAGATTATGATGTGATATTTTGGATCCTGATCAGTATTTAACTGTTTTACACAAAACTCTTAATTTTTTTTAAAAGTCAGGTTCCAAATGAATACAAATGGAAATGCATAATAATTATTTGAATTCAATCTTAACATATGTTTGTACTATTTAAAATATATATTAAAAAAAGTTCAGGCACTCCATTTTTAGTGTTTGTCTGTCACATGTTTTTGTTTCAGCTGTGTATTTCGGTTATTGTTGAGCAAGTTCTTTAAAGAATAGCATTTTTATGTATGCTAGGGTAGTTTACTGCTGTGCTTTTTGTTATGAGTTTGTCACAATAAAATGTTTTGTGCTGTTTTTGTTTTAAATATTTTATAATACTGCTGATTTTCAAATATTCTTTGCATTCATTGTCTTGAGACTGAATTAAAGTTCAACACAAAGCAGATTATAAAAATGTCTTATATTTGAACGAAATAATAAATACTGCATTGAATGAATGTGGTTTTTTAAAAGCAGTGATCCATGATGTTATGGTCAGATATAAATACAGCATAACTATACAAATCATATTTTCAGTGTTGTATTTTGTTTCATAATTTTTTTCTACATGACTTGCAACAATTTGTGATGTAAAATTTAAGACCACACAATCTTTCATTTGTTGAAACAGGGCACCACTCATAGTGATCTTCACAATCTGAAAAATAAAAATTTACAACAGGTATTTAATTTGGAAAAGTGACTTAAAATTTCCTTTAAACAAATTATTTGTAATGCACATTATAGCTTGATTCTTGAAAATTGGTATTATTCATGTTAGCACCTTCCTACAAAGCAATTTTTTAAAGATTCTTTAAAATTTCAGATTTTTTAAAATTCTGTTGCTAATCTTAATTTTTGCTTGAATAATCATTACCAATACCATTTGGATATACTTTTTTTTTCCAGTTTTTAGGTCTCAAGAAAGTACTTTTCTGAAAAATCTCATTTGCCTTTCTGTTACCATGTAGAATATTCGCTCCAATCAGATTTCATCTGTCATTAAAATTCTATTCTCAGCCCTTGATGAAAATTGAACCAATTTTTTTTTATTTACTATTAAAATATGACATTTACCTGCAATATTATTTATCTGTTCTTACAAATTTCAATACTTAAAAAGCAATAGGATAATTACAACTTAAAAATTTTAATCAACAGTATATGCTTAAAAATTTCAAATTCCTATATGAGTAAAAAATTTGAAAGAATATGTAAAAAAATCATATGCAAAGTCCAATTTAAAACCAAGTTGATGTAAGAATTATTTTATATCCATTATAAACGTTAAAGTAAGATTATGCTATTATTTCTTTGAATAAAAATTAAATAAATCTGAATCGCCCATATTTTCTTCATTGCCAATATTATAGTTACTTTTCTGTCATAAGAATTGAAATATTTGCCTGGAAAGTCAATTATTATTGATAAATATTGAAAAATGCTTTATTCAAATAGGTTATTTAGGTAACTGAAGGCTATCATCCTCCTTTGTTGTAGACATTAGTTTTTATTTTAAAGTCAGTATAAAGAAACTGAAGTGATGAATTTGAATTAAAATTGAATAATTATTTTAAAATAGAATGCCTTTTTTAAAAAAAGCTTTTTTATATTATAAGCATACAAGAATATAATTAAAAACATTCCTTAAATGATAAACAATAAATAGTATTTGGATCAGAGGGAAACAAAGCAATCGGAGACTAAGAGAAATAGACCAACAAACAAATAAATATTATCTTTTTT
>KK120071.1:365958-378989 GCA_000611955.2 Stegodyphus mimosarum | reverse complement strand
TTTTTTTTTTTTTTTTTTTTAAGTTGAATCAATTAGTTGTTTGTTTTTTTACCTTTGAAAAATCTTCAAAATCTCTTGAACACAAAGAAATCCTGATAGAAACCATAAATGGCATATAATATGTCAATCATATAAAAAATCATTTGAATCTAATAAAAGTTATATACTTTAAAAAAAAAAAAGCACATAGATACCATGATTTTTCAGGGATTTGAAATTTTGCTTTTTTGATAACAATAAAACTGTACAATGAATACTGAATAAGAGCTGTAGGTGCTGGAATTTTTTCTAACAAAATTTGGAAACAAGACTATTGCACTTCTAGAATTATCTGTATGAATTGAAACTAAAAACTGATATTTCCTGTATGCAATTTAAAAATTCTATATTCAAATTTAGGAACCTGTGGCTGTGTAATCAAGCCACATATGTAGTTCCAGATCTCAAAATTAGTCTAGCAAAAAGGTCTCATAATGTGAATTTATCTTTCTTCCACTCTCCCATGTAATAGATCATTTTGGCTACACATACACAATTGTTCTTGGGCAAATAGTTTTTGAGCAAATTGCTGTCATCAGTAATTAACCATGTTTACTACATAAAAAGGAGTGCCAAAAATTAACTGGAATAGCAACATACGTAGCGTATTCAGAAACTAAGTACCGTTTCATTCTAGCGCCGTCGCAGCGCTGTGGTAGGCGTCCCGTGCATGCGCACTAGTCTATCTTGTTCACTGACTTTCAATTGTCGTCATTTTGGTTGATCTATGTTGTGTTTTCAGTTTGCTGCGAACATTCAAAATGTTTAAGACAATTAGTTCTCCTGCTGACTGTAAGATTCGTGCCGTGATTAAATTTTTGAACGCGAGGAATGTTAAACCGGCCGAAATTTATCGTCAAGTGACAGAAGTTTACGGTGAATACGCGATAAGTGATGGAATGGTGAGAAAGTGGGTAAGAATGTTTAATGCAGGTCGAACAAATGTCCATGCCGAGGCTCGGAGTGGTCGGCCTTCTGTTGTCACCGATGATTTGGTAAGGAAAGTTGATGAAGCAATTCATGAGAACAGACGCTTCACAATGAAAACTCTTTCATTGTGAAGGGCATTTCCACAAATTTCACGTACTGTTCTGTTCGAAATTGTGTCTGACTGCTTGAATTATCGCAAACTGTGTTCCTGATGGGTTCCAAAAATGCTCACTGATGTTCACAAAACAAAGTGACTTGGTAGTGCCCTGACATTTCTCACGCGGTACAGTGATGAGGGAGAAAACTTTTTAAACCAAATTGTGACAGGGGATGAAACTTGGGTGTGTCATTTCACACCAGAATCGAAACAACAATCGATGGAGTGAAGACACACTCATTCTCCGAAAAAACAAAAGTTCGAAGTGACAATGTCATCGCAAAAAATCATGTGCACTGTCTTCTGGGATAGGAAAGGCGTTTTGCTTAGTGAATTTCTTCCCAGAGGTGAAACCATTAATGCGGCACGATATTGTGAGACTTTAACAAAACTAAGGCGTGCCATTCAAAACAAACGAAGAGGAATGCTCAGTAAAGGAATTGTGTTGCTCCATGATAATGCTCGGCCCCATACTGCTGGTGTCACTCAATCGTTAATTCAACAGTTTCATTGGGAGCAGTTCGATCACCCGCCGTACAGCCCGGACTTGGCGCCGTCCGACTATCACTTGTTCCTGCACATGAAGTGCGAGCTTGGTGGCAAAAATGCTGTGGAGTCGTGGTTATCGAAACTGGCGGGAAGTTTCTTTGACGATGGTATACAAAAACTGGTCACCCGCTATGACAAATGTTTGATAATTGGCGGAAACTATGTTGAAAAATAGTTTAAGACATGTATTTTCATGTAAAATAAAATTGGATTCGAAAAAATTTTTACTATTTTTTTTTTCAAAACGGTATTTAGTTTCCGAATATGCCTCGTAGTTTGCACTCATTTTGTTCCTATATTTCTAGAGATTATCATAATTTCTTATATCAATCTGCTATGTGATGTCAGTTTGTGTGGCCTGGTTCATCCTTAGTATTGTTTCGTATGTATTCCTACTTGTGAACACTTGGCAGCCTCTGTCGTAAAACAGGTGATTGAGGTATTGCTAAACTTAGCTAATCGGTAAGCTTTCATCCAAATATTGAGGTGTGGGAGAGGCAGCTTGATAGTTTGCCCACTTCTTTTTTCTACCACCAACCTCTCAAGAAGACTCCCGACTCATTGTGTGTTTCGAGTTCCACTTTGACACCTTGACATTATACGCTTACAAAGATCCATGCCTTATCTGGAATTCGAACCCAGGTTGTATGCATCACTAACCATATACTGGCTGGGTGGCTAGTGGGATTAGGCACAAGGACAAAGAATGAAGCCACATTTTTTCTTGATACCTTAGAAAGACTGCATATGAATATTTGATTGAAAGGGCCAGAAATATGGATTAAGGAAGATGGTTGTTTGAATCAACATACCTTTGCCAACAGTTCTTGAAAAACTTTGTTGAAAATGTCTTGAAACACAAATGTTGTTCTTTGTTTTGATAGAACAACATTTGTGTGCATGTTTTATCCATGTTACTTGCTCAACTTAGCCCCTTATCATTTTTGTTACTCCAATGGATTAATGAAATTATAAAAGGGAAGCAATGTAATGATGTGGATGAGATGAAAGAAAATATCCTGACAACATTGAATAATATTTTGTGTCAATAATTCCAAAGCTGTATTTAATAGTATAAAAGAAGCTTGAATGCATTGAAGTTCATTGACTCTTGTGGAGAATTCTGTTAAAATACTGAAGTGTTAACTTTATCTGCTTAAAAATGATTTCAGTTATTTTTTTGGCTACCTAGCTCATATTTTTAAATAAACTGAACAGGTAACTTTAAAAACACTTCCATTAAAAGTTTAGAAAAGTGTGTAATATAAAGTGTAAAAAATATGAAAAAGAGAGACATTTAAAAATCAATTTATAATAAGATTAAAATTAGTATATATGGCAAATTTGCTTCAAAAAAGATTACAGCTTCCATTTATAACGTGCAAGAAAAACTAGATGTTATCTCTGTATACATGAGAGAGCCTGTGGTATGAGTATCTGTTACTTTTAAAGTAGAAATCATTAGAGTTTTAAATCATATTATGAACATAGTATTATGCATTTGTGAGGCATCAAAACACCTTTTACAGCAACTCAAATGGCAACAGAGGATGCTTATCTTTGATTACATTGAACCTCTTAACATATATCATTAGTATATCTTGAATAGGTTCTTTAAGCTTTTTATGTATTTCTTCAAGAAAAGTTAAATAATGCATCTTAAAACAGCTATAAGATTTTCTTATTTGAAATTAGTCCATGATTGCAGGCCAACCTTCATTTTAATAGTCTGACAATCACGATAATAGGAACATTACTTTTAAAGTTTTAATCCCAACACAAAATAGGCGGAAAGTCGAAAACGTTGTAAAATTGCTACAGTTTTAGTACAGATGTGAACAGATCAAGCAAAGGGATATCCATCCATACCAAAGTCTAGTTATATCATTATCATTTTATAAATTAGACTCAATAGAAGATCAAATTTTCTTAGAATTCATGCACGCCTCAATCACAGACTTGTCGCATAGCCTTCAGATAAACAGTCATGGGCTAGATTTGGCAAAATACTAAGACACACTTAAACCCTTTACTCTCGTGCACGCACGCACACACACACTATAATAATGGTGTAAGTTGTATATGCAAATGCTTAAATAAGCCATGGATGGCGATAAAATAAGTTAAAATGAAGTGTTTGCTTTTTTTTAATGTTGAACAAGGAAATTATATTTATTCACAACAAAAGCAGTGTGAAATAAGAGGTGTAAGAAGACAAAAAATCAGAATATTGAATAGTGAAAATATTAAAATATGTTACTTATATACATTTGTATAAAGTCATTTTAATGTAGCTATTAGAAAGATGCTAGTGTAACAAAAAAAAAAAGTCTTTGAGTGTGAAGGGTTAAAAAGTGTTTTAACTTGCTGACCTTTAAAAGTCAGCTGACTTACTGACCTGATATATATTATAAGCAGGCAATAAGCGAGAAAATGAGCTATAATTTATACATTGCAGTTTTTTTTCTCCCTCTCTCTTTTTTTTTAACTCTCATGCAATATTGTGAATACTTGAAATGTATAACATTATAAAAGGTTAAGAAATTTTTTTTGTGAATGGTTTACCAAGATATTTGGAATCTGTGCAGTTTTTTATGCAGAGTTGTCTTGAAGGTGGTTTTGTATCAGGATCACATTCTGGGCTGTTATGTTTGCCATTCAATTTACTTACGCAGGTGACTTCACGTATTTGCTCTTGATTACCACAGTTTCCATCACACTGCAAAATAAAAATTTATTCAAGTTTGTTACATATATGTAAATTGCCTTCCAAACATTAAGCATATAGAGTAAATCCTCAACAAAAAAGTACTTTTTGAAAAAATGCAGTATGAAAATGATTTGTTTGTGCTGAAGAATATTAATATTAAAAAAAAAATTGCAAAGAATGATAACATTGAATCAGCTTTTTTGTCCATAAAGAGTGCATTTAGGAGCATCTCAATGTTGTTATGCTATTAAAATGCATGAAGCAGGATGATCCATTAAGAAAATTATCTGTTTCTTTTCTATGGAATATTCTGTCATTTCTTATTTATAAAAATCAATTCCAAACAAGTAGTACAGCTATTGAGATGAATTCCAAATAATACTAGGATTACAGTATCTTTGATAACCAATATATTTTACTGTTTGTGTTTAATCATAGTCATCAAAGGACTGCCCTGACTCTTTCAGCAATCCTTACTTTGCAATAAGAACGTTGATAACTATCAATAGCGTGAGGTGAAGAATAATAATGCCAAATGGCTTTATATCTGGGCAATATAGTCTTTTCGATCGCTAAGGCAGGGGAGTGCAAAGTAGTGGCAAGATATGATGGCACAAGAGTGCAATTGTTTGGTGTATTCTTTCTAGATAAATCAAAATTTGCCTTTGTAAGGTTCAGGATGAAACAAAGAGTGCAATTGATGTCATCAGCATGTAATTTTACTTGCAGTGCAGTGGTAGAGTAAGCATTTTTATGGGGTCATATGAATTCAGTCATGAGGAACCATTAAATCATTAATTTTGAAAAAATAATAAATATACCTTAAATCCTAAGGTGAGAGGCACCCAAATGTTGTAGTGAGCCTCTCACTTCAAAAATTCACCCTGTTTAAGAATATGGGAACAAAAAGGGGTATGTAACCAACCCAGTAACATATTAACACCATGTCTTTAGTGGTGGCTGTGATGATATGGATTAAAAATTATGAGATATAACATACTCGTAAGGAGTATTGTGATGGATAAAAGGTATTAAGACTAATTCTTTACCCCTGATGAGATGATGAGATCTTCATTTGATTGACAGTAATACTTATCAATGCAGAGCAAGGCTGAAGGATAATTACCTTCAGAGTGAAGGTATTATTTGTATGTAATGGGTAACATGTTCTCAAGACAACACCAGAAAGAAATGACTGTGCCCATGAGTTCTGTTTAGCTATTCTCCCACAGTTGCTAGTTGCCATTCTATAGATACAGCTGTTATTGCCCTCATCTGAACTGAATTATTTGATTAAAGAAATAGAGTGAATGTTAAGCTTACTCAGGAAGCATATAAGCAAACTGTACACTGCTTGGACAACAATCCTGATGACCATCATAATTAACTCCACCTACAATGATGATATCACAAGGCCTTTCACCATCACTTTTTTTTTAAATTTTTGTAGTTTTTTTAGTTTGCAGTATGACCTGTATTTCGAAAATTGCTGCCTCTGAACTTCCTGATTAATTTAAAAATGAAATAGTGGAATCTGTAGATGACACTATTACAATAAGAATAACGTGAAAGCTGTGGAACATATTAACAAATGAATACATGAATTTGCTCAGAAAACAAATATTCAGTGGAATACCAGAACTTCAAACAAATTGTGAACATCTTTGTTTGTAGGTACATGATAGTTATTTATTAATCTTTCATTTCCTTAGTTTCGTGAAAATAAGCATGCCTAAACTATTATGCTACTGATGCATAACATATTATAACTTGATCTGCACAATTATGTAAGCATTGGGATAATGTATAATTGTAATATATTGGATAAATTAAGATATGATTAAGTAGTTTAGCAATAAACATATTAGATTAAGCCTTCTAACTTCTTTAATTTTAATGCATAGAATAATATATATAAGTATGATAAGTTTTTATTAATAACTTATGATTAACATACATTATTATAATAATTATATTCGTTATTAATAGCAAAACGAATGTTACTTATTATTATGCACAATATATTAATGTTTGTTAATACTACTTTATAATAATTGTTTAATATATTAATATTTTATCTTCAATAAATTAATATAAAATCTGTATTTTTTCCATAAGTTACATTAATGATCACTGTGAATAGCATAAAATAAAGCTACTTATATTGATAACCCCAATATTTTCAGAAAACAATTTGTATGCCATAGTTCTCATAGGAAAGTTGGTAGAAAAATTAGCAGAAACAGTGTCTCAAAAAATGGAGGCTATGGAGCTTTTGCAAAAGCAATGATTAAAAAAAAAAGACATAAAATATGTTAGAAGCGAGGATAAATTTGTCAAAGTTACATATACACATAGATAATACACAAATTTAAGTTTGCTTATATAAGCATAAAAGTAGTATTTGTTAATATTAAGTTTCCCTTATCCACAGCCAACTCACAAATTGAAAAAATATTAAAACATAAGAATATTAATTAAAACTAAGTAAGAAAGTACCTTAGTTTGGCATAAATTTTAAATAAAACTGTCGATTTCAAAAGTATTCAGATACAGCTCTACCTTTTCCTGGAGCAAGCAAGTTTTGCTCCTGAAAATTTCTGTTTCCTTACATTGGTATGTTTCTGCTCCATTTGATGTAATAGCTTACTTTGTAACACCTTCCCCCCCCTTTTTTTTAATATAAATTTTTTTTTTACAAATGTTCTAGGCGTAAAATAAGTATATAAATAAATATAAAATGTACTAGAATTTTTTTCGTTAGTCTTCTTAGAAGTTATAAATAAATAATTTAGTAATTATAAATAATTAATAATAATTGATTACTCTCGTAAAATTTGACTCATTCAAAGCATGACTTTGTATGTTTTGTCAAATTTATTAATACATGTTCAACTTTTGGAAGGTAATATATATTACATTTCATATATTTTTATCTCACCAATAGTATTTGTGTTTCAAATATCTTACTTGTGATATTCACTCATTTTTAGATGAGAGGAGATCATTTAGATCACGATGAGTGTTTCTTTAATAAAAGGTCATTGTATGGCATTCATCCAAACCAGTCAATCGTAATTTAATCCACATATTTCTCTACCTTTTTTTTTTAGAAAGGTCTAAATGATATTTGTGTCTGTATCTCACTTTTTCATTTGCAGTATTAGAAAATAATTTAATCTTATATTATACAACATAATACAGGGGAAAAAGTACTTAATTTAGAATATGTTATAAAACAAAATTTGTATTGTAATAAAAAACTTGATGTAATGACATTTAACCATACCATTATATGTACATAATCTTTCAGTGGAAATAAATCTATTTACTTTTAGTATTTTAACATTTGACTTACAGAAGAGTATTATGTTCTGATTCCGAGATGGAGAAATTAATCTCATCATTTCCTGGGAAGATTTCTTACATCCATTAATGCTGCAGTTAACATTCACTTATAAATTTTTGAATAATCTTGAAAAGGTTCTGAATGACATAAAATCATGTTACACTATTTATTTTAAAACACTCATTTACATAGTAAGTTTGGCCATTCACCCTGTACCTACCAACCTAAAATCTCTAAGCACAACATATAATAGTTAACATTGCCATTTTAAATCACCAAACAGTAAGGTGCAGAAAAATTCAGTGTAAGAAGTTTTTTTCATATAATGTAGATCAGCAGTATTTCAAATTGATACAAACATAGCAAATTTAGGTAGTCAATAGGCAGTATGTCCACCTCAAATTGTGATGCAACAATCACATAATGGCATATTTATTAGTAAGCAATCTGGAAATTCGTAGGAGAGATTATTCCATTCCTCTTCTAGAGCATGGATTAGTCTCTGCTTATTTTCTGGCAAAGAACTGACAGTTGCATTTCATCTCCACACAGTAGTCAATAATTGATCAAGGGGTTTGAGGTCTGGGAAGAATGCAGACCAGTCCATTTAATAGTTATTCTCATTTTCCAAGATATTCTCAGCTGCTTTATTTCGATGATGCATGGTATTATCATTCATAAAAAGAAGTTCTATGTGAATGACACAATAGAACTAGCAAGCATATTGTTCATTAATTTTTTACAATAGTGGTCACTCATTTTGGTATAATTATTCAATCTTTTTTTAGCTGAGTGCATCTTTTAATCATCATGCTGCTCATGACATCATCCAAACACTACCACATTATGACATAACTACCTGCATGCCTTACCTCTTTCCCACCTAATGAATATATATTTGGAATTTGATTGTAGATTAAATCAACTCTGATCGAAGAACAAGTAATTCGTGCATTACTGAATCATCCATTTTGGTGAATCTGATACCATGGCAGACATGAGCTATGGTGCTGTTTGGCTAGAGTCTAAAAGCAAGTCATCTTGAAGTTATGTATTAATCAGATGTTGAGTCACAGCTTGGTGAGATACTCTCATTCCTGTATTCTAATAGAGGCATTTTGCAGCTTGGCTGGCCATATATTTGAGATGTTTTCAACTATTATTGCTAACTATCAGTGTGTATAGTTGTAGAAGAAGAGCGACCTCCAGAAGAGTGTCTGGAACACATTGCAGTCATCTGATGCACTACCTGAAACCTGAAAATAACAGTGTGATTCCCAACTCCATTGTTGCCTTGGTAATTATAAAAACTTTATTGAAATTGATTATACTCCTTCTATATGTAAACTCATTAAAGTGATGTTTTTAAATTTCACTGTTTCATATTCAGAATTTTTAACAAATGTATATTGTTCTAGTACTCATTTTCAGCTGCTTTTGAGTTACCACGTGACTTTTAAATGCAAGAATCAGGAATTTGCACATTCTTCGGCTTTCTGCTGAGCGAATTTTTAGTTTGCAAATCATTACAGGCTGATTTGTTGGATTCTACAGCAATGCGTTAGCACAATGATATTCATCCTTAAGTATTAATTTTTAATTGGGGAAAATTAGGGAAAAAGTTTGCGATATATTCACTTTGAACCCCTTCCAGTGTTAAGTAGCATGGTAAGAAACAATTTAGGCGAACTTTCTCATCTCCTATAGTTGTTTTGTTTTTTTCTATTAATTTTGAATTGAAACTTATTTATTTAGATATTCTTGGTTTCATTTAAAAGTTCTTTCAGTTCGTTTTATAGATTTTCGATTTTCATAGGACCAAAACTAAAATTTATCTTTCAACATAGAATGATCTCTTATTTAAAATTTTCCATGCCGTTTCCTGTTGCACAACACCAATATTTTTCACAGACATCGTCAAATTTCAGAACTACTTCTTTTCATGCAACAATTCATGTCATTGCTTGAATTATATATGAGTATATTGTTGCGTGCGTACGGGGTCATAATAGATTGAATGCACAAGTCTGATGAAAAGTTAATAAAATTTATTCTTATCACAAAAAATAAAACAAAATGCTGAATTTTTTTCCTCACAGATATTCGTACAATATCACACAGTAGTTATATTTTAAACTACTAAAACGTAAAATAGAACACAATTCTAAGCACAGAGAAAGTTAATCTGATCTCAAAATTACAGCAGCGAAGTAAACAGCTGAACTGAGATGTTTCTGTTCGGCTTTTTAAAGCTTTTCAATCACGCACGAGAACATTCTGGTAAATTTTAATTTTTCGAGGTTTCTGGAGAGCAAAAGAGTACAATTACGAGATATCTATTTTTAAATGCGCGTACTACTGTATTTTTACGTTTTCGGCATAGCTTTCTCTTAAAAGTCGTCACGCGCTGCATTAAACGTGGAAATAAAACAATCTTAATTACAATTCTACCAGAAATAGCTAACTTAATACCAAGTCTGTAACACTGCCCCCTTCCCAAGGACTGCACATCCTGGGCAGTACAATCCTTGGACAGGAAGCTAAACTTACAACTAAGGTATCAATGCAAACAAACATTACATTACAATAACAAGCGACATAAACAATAATAAGTAACTTAAAACAAATCAAATACTAAATACAAATTAAATGCTATCAAATACTAAATACAAGTCAACTACTATCAAATACTAAATACAAATAAAATATTATCAAATTTAGAAACAAAAGGACCATGGTCTTATACTATTTACATTATGTACACTACGTACTATGGCCATAGTAAGCACTTAACCTGTCGTAATGAACAACTTTAGGCTTAGAGTTTGATGACTGCGTTGTCGTGATGAACGACTTTACACTTCGAGTTTGATGACTGTGTTGTCGTAATGAACCAACTTTAGGCTTACAGTTTGATGACTGTTGTGGTACGGATCCGAACCACAATATCATTCAACCTGTTTATGACTGTGTACGGACCATCCCAAGGTGACTGTAGTTTCGGACAGAGTTCTTTCCTTCGAGTCGCATTCCACAACCACACCTTGTCTCCTTCGTTGAATGGATGTCTAGTAGCTCTCGTGTCGTATCGGATCTTCTCAGTCGCCAAGTTCTCGCTGTCGTGCAAAGTTGTGCATCACTGCAAACCTGGTCTGGAGACCTTGAATGTATTCCTCAGACGACGAAGGTGCATTCGGAAAGCGACCAAACAAAGATCATAAGGCAGATGAAAGTCACAATCGATGAGTATCTGGGATGGAGAATTGCCTGTAGTCTGTGGTTTCTCTTCGACCCTAGTATGATTTCGACAGCTTTCTGAGCAAGATCTTTTCAGACAACGCGTTGGCGTTTCGAAGCGAGGATTCCTTCCGATGATAGATAGTTATGCTCTCTGATGCTGAAAACAGTTTGTTGTCTTTGAAGTCTAAGGAAAAATTGTATTTACCTAAAACGTCCAATCCGAGTACGCAAGAATCTGTAATATGCGCCACATATGCCGTGTGATGGTAGGCAGCACTTCCAACCGTGATGTTCACGTTTAACTTCCCATCTATGTTGATTTTGTCACCAGACGCAGTCTGGAGGGTAACACAGGATGGTGTCCAAATGTGTTTATCTTTAAAGTGTTGAGCTAAAATCTTCCCGAATGATGGTAACATTAACTCCTGTGACAGTCATCGTATTACAAGGAATTCCATTGATATATGCAAATTGATGGATAGTCTATTAATGTTGCCACTCACTGTAGAAATCTTGAGCGCTTTAAAACAGTGTTTTCACTATCGTTCAAACTCCGCTCCGTGTTACGGTTATTAATTTGATTCCTGCATCGTTGCTGGGAGATGATCTTATTTTCCATGCCCTGGGTTGTTCTGCAGTTCCTTTGTACGTGGCCTTCAGCTCCGCAGTTCCAGCATTTTAGTTTTTTGTCACTCCTTTTTCATCATGACATTTAATAGTCTGTTTAAATCGTCTGTCTTATTTTCATGCTCTGTGGTATTCTGCAGTTCCTTCGTATGTGGCCTTCAACACCGCAGTTCCAGCACTTTAGAATTGGTTTATTGTCACTAATATTCTGTCTCAAGGCATAAAGTTGTCTGGTTAAATCGTCTATCTTATTTTTCGTGTCCCGGTGTATTCTGCAGTTCTTTCGTATGTGCCCTTCAACACTGCATTTCCAACATTTTAAAGTCCGTTTTTTCTCACTCCTACTCCGTTTCAAAGCATTTACTTGTCTCGATAAATCATCTAAACGAGCCACCTATTAATCCACTGGCTCGTGGACTTGAGCAGCTCTGACTGAGTGGCGGTCTCTAGAAATTGCTTGATGAGCTGCGCCGAATTTCATGGCGTTCACTATGTCAGGACTGAGTGTTCGGTGCATATTTGTTGCGGCAAAGCCATCGAACTATTAAAAATAACATTACCCTTTTTGTGAATGGCATCACTTACGTTTTTTTTGTATTCATAAATGTTCTTTCTTGTACTGTACGTTTATTTATGTTAGGAAATAAATAGGCATAAAAATACTATCTCCTAATATTTGGTGCCGAAATAACCATTTACGAAACAGGACCTTGAACTTATACTTCCTACTGTTGGATTATTTTTGCTGAATTATTTTACTCCCAACATTAAAGCGTAGTTTTGTTTTGTGTTCTCTACTACTCGAACAATGGAGCTGTAGACAAAATTACGCAACTGAAACGAAAGCGGAAAGCCGTGCGAAGTAATGTTTCTCGCTTTTCTACTGAAATTGATACTTTGAACGATGATTTCTCAATTGAAAAGATTGAATATATTTCTAATCGCTTAACAGCTGGCTTAAATGATATGAAACTAATAGATAACGAAATTCACAATTTTCTTTCTGACGATGAATACGAAAATGATAATTTGCAGTGTGAAAACTACATAGATACTGGTGAATCCGCAGTTTTCAAAGCACAAAAAATTATTCAGAACAAATTATCGCTAACTGCAAATAATGTTACTGCTTCCAATATGGATACCAATGATTTGGCGATGAAATTTGGCGACCTTTCTACTACAGCGCCTGTGGCTCAATCATATACTGTGCCAACAATAAATTGCCAACAATTAAACTACAATCATTTACAGGAGAAATTGAACAGTGGCAATGTTTTTGGGAACAGTTTAAATCGGTTAATCTTCGGATTATGGTAACTTGGCGGTTTTTTGACGAAAATTTTTGGCGAGCAACCTTGCTACAGCAACCTGCCAGTTTTTTTGGGGGGACGCCATTTTGTTTTCACGAAGTAAAGGTTTTTTTTTTT
>KK120071.1:348089-365196 GCA_000611955.2 Stegodyphus mimosarum | reverse complement strand
TGTACTTCTCAGATTATTGCTAAAGTCCTAGCTAGTAATTTTTATCGCCTTACTAAAATGTCGCCAAACTACCAGTTACCATATTCCAAAGATTAGCCTTTAAATCTTCTATAGATGCCAATCCACATCTTTCTGTTATTGATAAACATGTTTTCCTCAGAGGTTATTTAGATGGTGAAGCTAAACGCCTTGTTGATGGAATTAGTGTAATAGGAGACACCTATGAAACAACAAAAAAATTGTTAAAGGAAAGATACGGAAATAAAGATCGAATTATCCAGTCACACTTAGATTACTTAGAACATTTAACTGTTATTCAAGACCCATCTCCTACGCATCTAAATGATCTTTACATAGAATGTAACAGGAGAATTCAAGCTTTAACTGCTCTGGGTGAGAATATTGAAGCATACGGTAGAATCCTAGTGCCAAAAATTATTCGTGCGTTTCCCAATGATATTTGTTGCCGCTGGATTATCTATGCCAAGCGTGAAAAGCTAAATGAAGGTAATATTACTAGACTGATGCAGTTCCTGGCAGAAGAAGTGGAAGGTGTAATTGCAACACAAAGAGTTAAAGGTACGTCTTTTTCTGATCACACCGTAAAGTTCACGGTAGAAAATTTTAGTATCAATTCCAAAACAGTAAATAAACGTAAGAAAATTTCGCCATTTTGTTCATTTTGTGATACTACAGGACATTGGCCTCAATATTGTGAAACTGTTACAGACTATGATACTCGTGTTCAGAAACTTAAAACTTCAAATCGCTGCTTTCTGTGTACTAACCGTGGTCATAGAGTTTCAAACTGCCCAAGAAAAAATACTGCACGATGCACTAAATGCAAGAAAAGGCATCATGTTTCTATTTGTCCTCCTGTTGAAAACAATCAACTGCGGGTAACTAGCAGTGCTGTAAATCACATAACCTTTCCTAAAACTATTTTCACACATTTGCAAACTGCTCGTGTGTATGTTACTGGCCCCACAGGCATTACTAAATTAACACGCTGCATTTTAGATGGTGGTAGCCAAGCAAGTTTTGTTCACACAAACCTCATTGAAAAACTTAAGCTTAAAGTTGTCAGTTCCGCCTCACTTTTAGTTCAAGCATTTGAATCTTTTACTTCACAAGAACAACGTAGATGTGTTCAACTGTCACTTTCAAGTTTGTGGAGCAACCAAACATTTTCGATCTCCGCATTTGAAAGCTCCAATTCCTATACTACACATCCTACTGCTCCACCAGAAATAGTTCACTTTGCTCAGAAGAAAAGATTGAGAATTGCTGATCCACCGGATGACTCTTCACTGCCCATAGAAATACTTATTGGTGGTGATCATTATTGGCAAATTGTTTCCGCAGAAGCTCCAATCAAGCTTTCAGAATCTTTTGTTCTGATACCGTCAGTGTTTGGATGGGTTCTTAGTGGAACAAGAACGCATACTACAATCGCAGACAAGACTTCTGTCCATCAAGTTTGTGTGCAAGTTGAAACTGATTGTTTAAATGATCAGGTACGTCGTTTCTGGGAATTAGACACCATTGCGATACAAGATGCGCAGAAACGAAAAATGACTACTCGCGATGAAGAAATTTTATCAGAATTTCACAAAACTTACAACACTGAGGACAATCGAAGAATTGTGTCTCTACCTAAAAAGCCATTGCTCACACCTTTGCCTACAAACAAAATTATAGCGGAAAACAGATTTCATTCTCTTCAAAAAAGACTTGCATCTAGTGATGTGTTCAAGACACAATATGACAAATGCATGCTGAATTACATTGAACAAAAACATGTTGAAGTATGTTCCATAGATGAATCCAATGAGAAGTCAGTATATTATCTTCCTCATCATGCTGTAAGAAAGAAAACGCAATCTGAAACCAAGTGGAGGATTGTGTTCGACGCTTCCTCGCATGCTCCAGGAATGCCTTCACTGAACGATATCTTGGAAGCTGGCCCGAATCTTCTTCCTGAAACTATTGGTTGTCTACTAAGGTTTCGATTGCATGAATTCGCTGTTACATGTGATGGTAAGCAAGCTTTCTTACAGTTGTCACTACATAAAGACGATAGGAACATCACAAAATTTTTTTGGTACAAATTACAATCTGATTCATCTCAACCTACTACCTTTACAGATGAAATAACTGTTTATAGATTTACTCGTTTACCATTTGGTCTTACTTGCAGTCCGTTTTTACTCTGTGCTGCCACACGAGAATTGGCTGCAAGACATATCACAGAATTTCCAATTGCTGCATCAATGATAGATAAACATCTCTATATGGATGACTTTCTTGCTAGTATGGAAACTGAATCACGCATTATAATGCTATATCACGAGATCAAGAATTTAATGGCTCTAATGAAACTGCCTATGGAAAAATGGGCTACAAACTCTTTGAAACTCAAAGATGTACTACAAACACATGAAGAATCTCACAAAACGGAAACAACCGTCTTAGGTATTGGCTGGAATACAAATTCTGATACTTTGAAGAATGCATTCAAGACTTCCCTCTGTGTTTCTACCCCAGACAAACCACTTACAAAGAGATGGTTACTCCGCTGCATTGCTAGTTTTTATGATCCCTTAGGACTTTTTTCACCATTTACTATCCTTGGGAAAATCTTATTCCAAGATACATGGATTCTTGGAATCAAGTGGGATGAATTACTACCTGCTAATTTATCAACTTTATGGTATGCAGCTGTAAAAGAACTTGATGACATTTGCTCCCTTCAAATTCCTCGATGCATAGGCATTTCATCACATGTTCCCTTTGCTATTCATGTGTTTTGTGACGCATCTGAACGTGCCTATGGTTCAGTTCTCTACATTGTTACTTTTAAAGGTGACCAAACGAATGTGCATTTAGTGTGTAGTCGCAACAAACTAGCTCCTATAAAGAAAGTTACCTTACCTCGTTTGGAGCTCTTAGCGGCCCTAATGGGAGCACGTTTGTTACAATATTTCTGTGCTGAAACAAATATATGTTCGTCGAATGCAACATTATGGAGTGATTCTCAAGTTGTCTTAGGGTGGATACGCAGTGACCCCAACAAGTGGAAAACTTTTGTTAGCAACAGAGTAACAGAAATTATTTCCTATACTAATCCTTCACAGTGGAGACATTGCCCTGGTAGAGACAATCCAGCTGACAAACTTTCTCGAGGTGTTTCACCATCAACACTAAAAAACCTAAAAATTTGGTGGAACGGCCCTCCATGGTTAGTCAAATCTCCAGAATATTGGCCTCATTCTGATACTATCTCTACAGATTACAGTCATAACTTAGAAAGAAAGAAAGAAAAAGTTCAGACCCTTCACATCGTATCTACTCAACCAATCATAAATGCTACAAACTACAGTTCTTACTTTAAATTGCTACGTGTAACATCCTGGATTTTTCGCTTTATTCACAACTGTAGGAAACAAGAAAAGTTAGTGGGTGAGTTACTTGCCACAGAATTAAATCAAGCTCGTATTTATTGGATACAGACCGTTCAAAAAGAATCCTTTCCTTCAGAATATGAAGCTCTGTTGACAGGAAAATCACTCCCTAAGAAATCAAGGATAAAAAAATTTAAATTAAAAATTTTCAAGAACAATGTTATACTTCTTGGTGGTCGACTACAATTTTCTGATTTATCTCATGCTGAAAAACATCCCATATTATTGGAAGGTTCTCATCATTTTACAACCCTACTGATACGCCAAACACATTTACGAATGCATCATCTCGGTGTTCGGATTGTACTTCCTCAGCTTCGTTCAGAATATTGGATATTAAGAGCAAGGCACGCCATTAAAAAGGTGTTAAAGACTTGCCTTCCATGTAAAGTACTGAAACAAAAGAGAAGTGAACAGATAGAAGCTCCATTACCAGCTGAGCGAATTCAAAAGTCATCTCCTTTCGAAACTACCGGAATGGATTTTACTGGACCACTCTACGTAAAAAATAACAACTTCGTTACAAAAGCTTACATTGTCATCTTTACATGTGCTACAACCCGAGCTATCCACTTAGAATTAGTTTCCGATCTGCGTACTGACGTCTTCCTACTTGCATTACAACGTTTTGTCTCTAGACGTTCACTTCCTCATACGGTGTATACTGATAATGCCACAACTTTCTGTGCTGCGGACAAAGAGCTGAAATTATTCTGGGATACTATATCTTCTGCCAAGGTACAACAATTCTATGCCCACCACAACATCAAATGGAAATTCATCGCCCCACGAGCGGCTTGGTGGGGAGGATGGTGGGAAAGAATGATAGGCTCAATTAAGCAATGCCTTCGGAAAACATTAGGTAAGGCTCTTTTGGATGACGCTGGTTTGATCACTGTATTATGTGATATTGAAGCCGCTCTTAACAGTAGACCGATTGTCCATGAATATGGAATAAAAGATGACTCTGAGGAAGCTTTAACACCCTCGCACTTCCTCATAGGAAAGAAATTAACTACTATTCCTTCCAGCCCCACAAATCCTGAAACAAATTTAAATCGTATGTGGAAGAATCGTCAACATTTGATGGACTCCTTTTGGAAAAGATGGCAAAAGGAATATCTGATGGACTTGCGTACATTTCATCAAGTGCGGAATCCATCTGAAACAAATAAAATCCGTAAAGGGGACATTGTCCTACTACAAGAAGATGTTAGACCTCGCCACACTTAGAAAAGGGCACGTGTCGAAGAGCTAATCCTTGGCCGCGACAAGAAAGTCCGTACTTGTGTTCTAGGCATCAATGGACATACCATTACCCGACCGGTGCAGCTGGTCATCCCCCTGGAGGTTGACCAGGGTGGGGAGGATGTTGCGGCAAAGCCATCCAACTATTAAAAATAACATTACCCTTTTTGTGAATGGCATCACTTACGTTTTTTTTGTATTCATAAATGTTCTTGCTTGTACTGTACGTTTATTTATGTTAGGAAATAAATAGGCATAAAAATATTATCTCCTAATAATATTATTGGTGAACGTCTTCGTGGAAACTATAAATCCTGATTTTGAACAGGGAGCTGAATGCAGCTATGTTCTGTGGTAGAAAACTGTGGTTAAGTGGTAGAAGAACTGCACTTCAGAAGGATTTAAAATCCTCTTTTATTAAACCACAATTATATACAGCCACTTCCCAACTCGGGAGGTATACAGAAAATAATGACCGCACTTGGGTCTAAACTGAACAATCAGATAATTTAAACTAAAGCTAATTAGAAATTAAGTAGTCGTTGCTCACAGAGCTATAAACGTGAGGTTGGCCTCTATGCTAAATGGTGCGTAGCAAGATTTAATTAATACTAACGCACTTAGAATGACTTCAATAAGTAATAGCGTAACAGCACTAAGGCTTAGAATTTAATTACTAGCTGGTTAGGCGAACGTCGAACAGAGTAGCAGTGGTCTGAGACTAAAAGCTCTCTCACTCTGAGAGGTTCCTACCTACCGTTTAAATAGAACTTGGCTCCACTTCAAATTAGCATAAAGCTGAAACGCGCGCTTATTCTAACGGGAAGTTGAAATAAGAACAGATAGAAAAAGGCAAATTAAAATAAAACTTTGTTAGTTTAACTAAAACCTTACAACTAGAGCACTTTTTAAATCTTCAACATCCGCCATTCGTAGAGCTTTCTGTATTTCAGGATCCCGGATGCCGTCGATAAAGCATTGCAGGGACAGGATTTCCCTTGTTTCTGTCGGGTACTCCGAAAAGCCGAGGTTGAACAGCTTTTAAAATCTGTGGCAAGCTCCTGGAGTGTTTCCGCTGGCTTCTGCTGACGGGATTTTAATTGAAGCCTGATGTAGTCTTTTAAAAACTTCTCCTTAAAATGCAGCTCCAACGCGCCGGGCAGAGCTTCGAAAGCTAGCCTTTTGTTTTCGGGAAAAGTTTGAAGGATATCCGGTGCGTCTGTTCTCAGAGAAGAGGGGAGATGACAGGGCGTAGCTTCGGGATCCCATCCATTTGCTTCCGCACTGCAAAAAACTGTGTCTTATATATTTGCTAAGAGGTCTTCCCTTCATATATGGATAACTTTAGGGAGGAACGAGAAGGCACGGATAAAAATTTAAACCGTTCAAAATTGCTTCTTGCTGTCGCTATGCATTTCTTTAAGGTGTCAACTTCTTTGTCGACAGCAGCAGAAACCTTGTCGTCAATTTGTTATTGAAAAGCAGAAACTCTTTTAATTTCTTCAACTCGATTTTCAACCATGTCAATTCTGTCTTCCATAGTTTCAAATTTGTTTTCTATTACGCGGGTAATTTCTCTTGTCATTTCCTCTTGACCAGTGTCAATCTTTTCTTGTACAGCTTCCATCTCTTCTTTAACAGATTCTTGAACAACTTTCATCTTTTCTTGAACCGCTTCCATCTTTTCTTTAACGGATTCCTGTCCCGCTTTAATCTCTTCTTTAAAGGATGCTTGGCCAGCTTCCATCTTTTCTTGGAATGCAGGAAAAGCAGTGACGAGGTCTCTCAAATGTTCTTCCATCGCTCTTGTGATTGGCCTTCAAATCCCACTCCTGACACCAAAAAGTGTTGCGTGCGTACGGGTTCGTAACAGACTGAATACACAAGTCTGATGAAAAGTTAATAAAATTTATTCTTATTGCTAGAAATAAAACAAAATGCTGAAATTTTTCCTCGCAGATATTCGTGCAATACCACACAGTAGTTATATTTTAAACTGCTAAAGTGTTAAATAGAATACAATTCAAAGCGCAGAGAAAGCTAATCTGGTCTCAAAATTACAGCAGCGAAGTAAACAGCTAAACTGAGATGTTTCTGTCTGGCTTTTTAAAGCTTTTCAATCATGCACGAGAACATTCTGGTAAATTTTATTTTCTCGAGGTTTCTGGAAAGCAAAAGAGTACAATTACGATATATCTATTTTTTTTAAATGCTCGTACTCTTGTATTTTTACGTTTTCGGCGTAGCTTTCTCTTAAAACCCATCACGCGCTGCATTACGGGAAAATAAAGCAATTTTAATTACAATTCTACCAAAAATAGCTAACTAAGTACCAAGTCCGTAACATTACATAAATTTTGGTGTCCTTTATTACAGGACTGCAGTATTATATCACTGTTTGATAAACATAGTTTTCATGTATTATTGTACTGTTGTTTGCAGCCACATAAAGTAATGCACTGGCCAATAAAACAGAGATTCTTTACAATAGAGATTTTTAATAATAACCTTGATTCACCTACATTCTGACTGTTTGAAGAACTTTTATTTTTGTAAACTTTGAAATAACATCGTCTGCAAGAGAAATGTTTAATTTTACTGAAAAGTCTGAAGTAAAAGACTGCTGAAAATTTCGCAAATATCTGGAGATATTAATTCTGGAAAATAAAAATGTGTACATTGCATTTGTACTAGTAAATAAATTTTTATACAAATGCGAATTTATTTATGATTCATATTTAATTTTTGTGTACTAAGGATTGTACTTTTATTTTTTTAATTGTTTTTAGCATTTGTAAATTTAAAGAAATCAGTTTTCTAAAAATTAAAATTTCTAATTTATTATATGTTTTTCCAATTCCTATATTTTATGCCTAATTATGTTTTTTTTAATTAAAACTATTTAGTAAAGATTTATACTCATTCTATAAAACATGAAATGTTTGAGTTTCACATGACAAAAATTGACCAGATAGATAGATTTAAATTATAATTTCTTGTATTTGTGATATTATCTATTTTTTTTTCTTCTTTTCTCTCTCTGTTTTTTTTTTTTTTTAATTTTATCATGAAAAAGAAATTGTTAGCTGGGCCTGGTGCTAAAAGTGTCAAACTACATCCAGAGTCATTCCTTGCATATTCTATCTTATTGTAGTGCATGTAAAGGAAGATGTATTTTTAATGTTAAAAGGATGTTGAAAGCTGAAAATATTCTACAAAACTCAAAACACCAATTATAACTATTTCTTTTCAATATATTAATGCGATTACCTCACTCCATGAACTTGTAATCCACACACCATCATAAATCCGTAGGTTAACATAGCAATTTTTTTCATTTCTACATTTGCGCATGTGTGGTGGCTGTTGGTCTTTGTTGCAATTGAAAAAACTTTCAGCTGTTCCATTTTCACTGCGACGACATGTCACTGATCGTGTTTGGAATCCTCTTGAGCAAACGCCACGGCACTGAAACATTCATTTTAGTATTTGAAATTTTCATACATGATAAATTCCCACTTAATGAATTAAAAATAAAACTGATCTTAACCTTACTTTTGTCCATGGACCTGTAAACCAGAAATACAGGCAATTAAATTTGATGCATTTCCGCATATCTTCCGGTTCATTTTGGATGGAGCAAAGGAATTTTTCAATTTTCTTCTCTCCTACAATGCAATATACTTCTCTCTGTTGCCATTCTTCCTCACAGGTGTTAAGATTACAAGATGTCCATTCACCAGCATACCACCTGATAGTAATAAATATTGTTATGAACATCAGTGAATCCTTCTTTAGAATTTGCTGAAATAGTGCAATCTTCAATTATATATCTGGAACATTCAGACATAGTAAGGCATAAGACATGGAATTAGAAAGTAAGATGGCTCCAGTGATCATACCAATTTATATAGCAAGATAAATTAAGTGAAAAAACAAGCAATAAATTAGCTGATACGCAAATAAATACCGGAAGAATCACCATATTATGTCTATATGAAAAAGACATCTGTATGAAATATACCTTTAGAAATCATAATGTGAAACTACAGGCCTAGAATGTATTAATATCGTTCCCATTATCAAAAGTGATGTAACACTATATATGGCAGATTGTGGCTCACATTTACTGCACTTTGTATAAAGCTGTGCTGACAAGCCCTACATGTATGTGGTAGGCGCAAACTGACCTGAAAACATGGAAGCTGCAAATGTGTATTTTCATGACGAGTATGTGTTGCCAATAATAATCAATGTTTCTTATCCACTATGTCTGATGATACAGTGCAAAGAAGGGTTGACGAAATGGTTCAGTGCGTAGAAAATTCTTTATGCCAGTACTTGAAAACATCTGAATTCTCTATACAGCTTGAGTCAACTTTGCCAAGAAGCAAAAGCTTTACTTATGTGAGATTTGTCAAAGAAAAATTTCCTAAAAATTGTTATTTATCAAATGTTTGGAAACTGATATGAAAGAGAAACAATACTTTATGTTACACCGGAATAAATTCTTAACAAAAAATGTACCCTCCTCCATAAACCAGGTCATTTTTACACACTCTTACTCAGCTGGTGATATGATAATGGCCGCATCCTTCTGGATGCTTTGTGCACTTGTGCAAGTATGTTCCTGCCTAGCTTCCCAATTCTGTGAACCAAAATTAAGGCCAAACCATATGAAAAGGCAACTGGACTGAGATTTCCTGCATATCCTGCATTTATCTTCATATTTGGACTGTCCTGTCCTCTAACTGTTAGTTCCTATTCTTATCTGTACCTTTATTGTTTTAATAATTTCCTTTGCGTTCATAACTTATTTTCAGAATTTAATTTCTCATTTTATTTGTTTGATCTCTACTATTCTATCATTTCATTCAATTTCTGTGCAATTTTCGATTTACTTTACCTTTTTAGCCTTTTAAAATGTTCTTGAAAACTTCCATGGGAAGTAAGTTAAATAGTAAAGTAACTAATAAAATTTATTAAAATCATGTATAGAATTTGAATAATTATAGTAAAAAACTATAACAGACAGAGAAAATTATAAGAAATTTGACATCACATAGGTTAAAAATAGGAAGGAAATTCTGTGTAGCATTAAATAACATAATAGAATAGCAAAGACAAATAAGATTATGGGAATGACGTGAAACGTAAGAATTAAGTTATAAGTCTGAGCACGAAAAACACTTTAAGAGGCTAAAAATATAAATAAAATTTACATCAAAAATCAATAAAATAAGATTAAAAATCAAGCAAATGGAATGAACAATTAAATTCCGAAAATAAGTTATGAATATGAAGGAAAGCATTACACTAAATAAGGCACAGATAAGGAAAGAAATTAAAAATCACATGATAAAGTAATCGAAATATGAATGAAAATAATGCAATTACAAAGCTTTAAAATGTAAAAGAATTTAAAAATGAATTAAGTAATAATTAAGGAAACTATCAAGGACCATTCGCAACATGTAAATTTCGCTAACTCTGTCTTTCCATTATCAAGCCATCTACGTGTTCTGACTGTAAGTTTTTTTTTATCAGTAATATATATATATATAATCAGTGCATTCAATGTAAAGTAAAAAATATCTGAAATTTAAGAAGGGATAGAGATTTTATCTTTGTATTCAAGAAAATGCTCTGCACAAATTTAATATATATGGCTCAGAAAACTGAACACCATCTACATGGTTTTCTGAACATGCTCAGAAAACCATGTAGATGGTGTAATTAAATCATTTTTGTTGATAAAGATATCATGAACAGCACTTCGACCCCCGATGAGAAAGAAGATAGTTTTTCAAAATAATTTCGGTCCAGAATTTGGGAAATGATAGTGTTGAAGATAAAAAGGTATTTTTGGCTACCACATATAAATCTTTGAAACATTATTACGAATTTTGTATATAACATACGTAAATAATTTTAGTGAAATTATATGTAAAATTGTAGTTTCTTATGTATAACGTAACATAAAATGCTTCAAAAATACAAAACTTCGCTGGAAAAATAAGATTACAGGGGCAAATCCATTAAGATATATGGTTTGGTGAGGTAGCACCAAACTGGCAGTGGTTTTCGCGACTAATTTTTTGTCGCCAGGTTTGGCGAGAAATCGTCCAAAGTCGCCAAACTATTATTGACCACACCACTCCGCGACATTTTGGGACGATCCCTGCATAGCTGTAATCGATCTAATTTCTATGTGTAACTATATCCGGAGCTTTATGTAGCTGTAATAATGTATATGCCTTCCAGCAATATACACCTGTAATATGTATATGTCTTCCAGCAACTTCGGAAAATCGGAAGTACTGGAATTTTCCCGGTAGACTGGAGAAAACTATATAAGACCGGAGAGAGTACAAACTTTCAGTTTCTCGATATGACGTCCGCTCGTTCCGGCATTTATGTGATGCAGAAATCACCATGAGTGAGATTCTTTTAGGATTGCAGAAAAATACTACATTTGTAGTAGAAATCCTGCAAAAATCCTGCAAGCATAAAAGCATTAAATTTTCAGTTTTTAGCTCAGAGTATTGAGAAATCTCCACGCTGTCTTTAGATGTGCTTTGCATAGCGTTGTATTTAACATTCTTATTAATTTGTAGTAGTAATTGCTGACTGCCCTTTGTTGTACTGAGAAGAGCTATACGAGTACTTTTGTGAAGCATTCCAGAGCTGCAGAATATGTCTTTTATGATAAATTCTATCAAGTCATCATCGGTTCTGTGTCCAACCAGTCTGTTACGAACCAGTATCCATGTAACAGTATCATCATAGAAGGTAAATTAAGTAACTTAATTTAAATAATAAGAACATACTCGAAATTCCAACACTGCATACAATTTTTAGAGACTTTTGACAAAATTTGCCATAAATAATAAAAGTCATATATTTAAATCATTTCAGTTTTTTTTGGCCACTGCCTTGAATTTATTTTTACTCCTCCCCCCCATTACATTTTATTCAGATCACTTACTCCTATTGAGTTTGTACTTATAAAGATTCTTTCCACGGCAATGGGTGTCTATACATTTACTCTAAATCTGTATCATCAGCTTAGCAGAAGAATTAAGAGATCATGTTTGAAAAGAAAGCAATAATTCTAACTGAAGTTTATAAAAATAAATGCCAAAGCTACATTTTTTATGCTTTTAAATGGAATTAATGAGCAGAGAGCCTAGATTCTAAGACATAAATCTTCCTTCCACATGCATTAAGGAAAAAAATGCATCTTTAAATATTGGTATTAAAGTAATCTAGTTACCTGGCTATGCAGGAAATTGTATTTGAGCAGGAGTATGTTCTTTTAACAGGTTTAGAAGACAAGGTACAATAAGCAGTATCTACTAAATGATTTGTAGAATTCACACAAACTGGATATGAAATAAGTGTTCCTGGAAATAAAAGTTATACACATATTTAAAATATATATTAATGATAAATTTTGTATTACTTATTTTAAAATTAATTAAATTTTAATTTTAAATATTCATTTTTTACTATAATGAATGTTTGGTACTTCCTTATTATTATGACTCTCATTATTTAAAAACTGCCAAAATTATCAATAAACCATTACCGATGTAGTAAACACCTCATCAAATAGCTAACAACTCTAACCACGGTCATTTACAAACTGCCCATCATGAGAATAGTTCTGAGTAGGCCACGTGCTATCTTTGCATTTTTATTACATTTTTCTGTACTTTTTCCAGAACATTTTAACGTTTTTTGATTTAAAAAGGATGCAGAAAGATGTTATATCATTCTTCCAAAAAAGAAGCATTTTACCTCGCAATCGAATATCTGAAAATAAACATAAAACTATGTATCAGCGAAAGAATTTGGAGAACCAATGTGAAAACAAAGTTGTAATAAGCCTCCCCCCCCAAAAAAAAAGAGAACACGTTATGACAACATGGAAAGAGAAAATACTTTCGGTTTTGTATTAAAAGCAATCCATGTGTAACGTGTATACGAATTAGTTTCCTTTAGAAAGTCCTCCACGAAGGCATCCCTCCCCTTCGACAGGTAGCCCTCGAGGCTCTGCCGTAATTATATAAACCAAACCAAACCATATTAAAAGCAACTGCAGAAATATGGCAGCCGTAAATGCATACGAGAAGCAAACATGTTTGCTATCTTCTATTACGTTTTTAGCTTATTGTCAATTAAAACCCAATGATATTTTCTCGTAGTTTAAATAATGAGATCTATAATAAGGAACTTCCGAATGTTCTCTATTGATAACAGCTTGAAAAAAAATGAATTTATCATTATATTTCTCCTAATAATAAGATATTGCTTTCATGAATTTAATTTAAAAAAAGCTTATAAATAATTTATGCAAAGTAAAAATATTCACATTTTGCGAAGCGATATTGCTGCCTAGCAACTAAAGCTGAAAAAAAAAAAAAAGACTGAGTGACAGTTTTATCGAATCCATTTGAACATCTTTCGAAGCTATATTTACACCATACAATTGCATACTTTTATTTCATAAAAGATACTTATTTTTTTCCCCAAAAAAGCAATTATTTGCACAGTGTATGATTCTGTATTTACACTAAAGATAGGCAAACCATTATCAAGAATTTTAACGTATACTGTACCATTGCCACATGTTGTGGAACATGAGGAATTTTGCATTTTCCAGTGTCCATGGACTTTCGATACAACAAATTCATAATTTATAACCGCTTCTTCATTTTCACGTACTAATATCTAAAAGAATATAAAAAGAAAAAAAATCAGATAAAATCCATAATTTCAATATCCTTAATAATTATTTCAAAGAAAGTATTTGTTTCTTTTTCTTTTTTTAGTTAACTTTCAATACTAACGAAAGTCAGATAAACGAGCGTTTTGTAGTTTTTTACTTTAAAAGTGGCTCATCAAGATTATCTCCTCCCTTTGGTTTGCATCTAAGAGTTATAAACGACTGCTGTGGAAGACGGTCAGTGCCCCAATTTTTTTTTCTCCGCTTTTATTTCCGTTTAGCATGCTTCGATTCCTTGCTAAGCCAAATAAGTCAAAATAACACAGCAGAATGTTGAATTATTCGGGTTATCAAAAAAGAACTGCAAGACATCATCATAATCTGATTTTCCAAAGAAAAACAATTTTATTCGTTTAAATAGTATAAGAATATTTACACAATGAAAGGTTAAAAAAGGAAGAAAATACTGTATTTTCTCGTGTATGTTTCACCCTACGTTTTAGTGCTAGGTTATGAACATTTAAAAAATAATTTAAATATTTTAATTTTCCTCTTCCTCAATGTGCTCAGAGAATGAGCTCCCCTAAATTTTAAATGAACTTAGTGAATGCTTTCATCTTTCTAACAAACCCTCTCTAACTACCTTCAAAGGTCAGGCCAAACTTTTCCCTTCTAAGTGTTGAACTTTATGCCAGCCTAATACAAAAACCGACCCTATCACAGCAAAGCAAACACAAACTGACATTCAGTCTACGATTTCGACGAGTTTTAATGTTTGAATACAGTATGCATAGTGATGCACACCTCAGGACTTTTGAGAAAAAATAGTATTATAAATTCTTCGTTTAATTCAGCTGGACGATTTATAAGAATTGAAATTCTATCGCTGCTTCTTGATTTGTTTCCAAAGTCGAATCAGAATATCTTTTTCAGAATGAATTTTTAAATTTTTGACCCCGTCTAGTTGTTCACCTGAGGCAAATGCCTGGCTTGCCTCACCCTTGTCCTGGCTCTGCCAAAGAGTTTCAAAAGCATTACTGAAACTAAATTCATGATCAATTTTAGTAGTGCCAATTAACGTTCGTCCTTTTTACTTCCTTGTATGAAGTAAAGGAAGTGTTGTAAGCATAAAAAAATTGCGGGTATCATATTTCAACGAAAATATCCATTTTGACTGCTATCGAATGCAATTTAAGGATATTTTTGATTTATAAAACACTAAAAATTATTTACTTCTACTTTAAATAAAGTTTTATATGATTTTGTTTCAGCTATATGCAACACGCGATTTTTTATTAAAGTTGTTTTCTAAAGCTACTGTGTTTGCATTTTGTATGTTGGAGCAAAGTAAACTATTTATGTTACTTATTGAATAGAGTTTGATTTCCATCCTCCTACAGGAAGAGGTGAACATATAAGAATAAAAAAAAAAAAATGCACTCAGCGAGCCGGGTGACAGAGTGGCAGTTGAAAATATATATGTTTGGTGAGGCCAATTGCAATGAAAAAGACAGCCGCACAACTACATATTATAGCATTCCATAGACAAAATTTCAACATTCTACAGCTACTCGTTTTTGAGTTATGGGCGATACATACAAACATACGTAAGTACAGACGTTACGAACAAATCTCTTCTGAATCCATTTTGCAACCTGTTTTGGAAAAAAGACTCCTTTATTCTGCCCGTAAGTATAGATGTCATGGGGGGGGAATCGTTCAAATGGGTTCAAGATCAGTCAAAATGGATATTTTCGTTGAAATATGATACCCGAAATTTTTCGCGATTACAGTATTTCCTTTACTTTGTAGAAGGAAGTAAAAAGGGGAGGAAACATGCAAGGGAATCTGTTTAATTGAGAGAATGGAGGTTTAGCAAGTTACCAAATGGTGTTAACAGTTTTATAAAACAAAAAAGTAATTTATATATTAAATTTTAATAGGATATGGGAATTTCATAAATTTTGCGTATTTTGTTTTTACTTAGTAGAATGTATTTTTATGTATTAAATATGCTTTAAATTAATATCTTGAAGAGTAACGTTATTAGCTATTCAAATGTTATTTTAAACAATGATTGTGTTTTGAAACAAGATCATACTAAACTAGATAGTATTTCAGAATTCTAAGTTGAAACATAGGTTGTTTGATCCACAATCGGCTTTCATTTAATTTTCAATTGTAGCTTACCTTTGTATGAAGTGAAAAAAATTAAGATGCTGATTTTGGCATACATTCTCCAAAACGTTAAGCACGCGAAAAAATAAATTGGACGTTATCTAAAGCGTAGGGATGAAGGTTGTACTTTAATCTCATATGGGTGGACACTTATTACATACAAGTGTTATGTGGTGGTGATGATGCATGTCATGATCCTAAAGGAGAAAGGGGCTGTTACGACCTTAAAAGGCCTATTTTAAAGTAAGATTACAGTTACCTCAATAATTAGTTCTTTCATTGTTGGTCCTTTTGTTAATAAACTTTCTGGCTTCCCAGGCCATCTTCTGTAACTGAGAGTCGTTCCAGCACCATTATACCTTCCAGGCCAGTCAAGTATCCAATTTCCATTTAAACGGTACTGACCCGTGCTCTCACGTAAGGCTAAATACGTTGGAAAATCTCGAGTTTCTGAGATATTTAAATGTCTGGAGTGAGGAGGTATTCGAATGACTTCATGGTAACCTGTAAGATAAGAGTACTAAATTATTCAATTTTTGCGTATGATATGGATTTAAAGCTTATACATATATTTTTATGCTTTCTCTTTTTATTTCTAATTTTCAAATATTGATACTTTCTTGTATTTTTTATAAAAAGACAAACTTACAAAGTAATATCAGTATTAATAAGTTTCCCAAAGCAATATAATTGCTATGACAGTGTACAGTCATTAGGTTATTTTGAAACAGGAGTACATGAAAAATTAGCAATGCCTTCTCCGGATCTCAAACCTAGACTTCTCGAATATGCGCCGAGTGTGCTACCGTTACAACACGAAGGCCTCCTGGAAGGAGGGAAAAGACACCTTATAACAGATCTCTCTTTTGTATCTCGCTCTGGAACTTTTTAACACTGGAATTTATGATAAAAATACCTGTATTATGTCTTACAAAATATTTTATTTAACCAGATATAAGCTGCTATTTTTAGCCCAAAGGGACGCTAGCCCAGAAGGGGTGTTAGTTTGGAAATTGCATTTTGCGTTGAATCACTAAAAGCAGTGCATCACTTTCCAAATTGTTGCCACTAAATATTATCGCCCTGCGTTATATTTAAGGAAATTAAATAATGAAGAATCTGCATGAATGTACGTATGTTTCTTTCTTGTGAGAAAACAGCGGCACCTAGAACCATCAAATTTTGAACAACGTAGTCCTTCACTGGAATATAAGCACACTGAAGGCCCAATTTGGAATTTGTTTTATTGTCTATTTCATATTTTGTAAAATATTAACGAATTTTTTATTAACAAATTCAACGACTTCAAAGCGAGCAATGGCAACTCTCGAAACAGGATTTCACGTGGTCTATTATGAACAGTTGTATCAGTTTACAAATCGTTTCCACCAAATAATATCGCCCTGCAATATTTTTAAAGAAATTAAATAATGAAGATTCTGCATGTATGTAAGCATGTTCCTTGCACTGTGAAAAACGATGCTTA